>CM038144.1:217327117-217626014 GCA_021437245.1 Aegilops speltoides
ACTAAATTTCTTAGCCACTTTTGGAGATGTTTATGGGCTAAGTTGGGGACTAAACTGCTTTTAGTACTACTTGTCACCCCAAGCGATGGACAAACTGAAGTAGTCAATAGAACATTGTCTACTATGCTTAGGGCTGTTCTAAAGAAAAATAAGAAAATGTGGGAGGAATGCTTGCCTCATATTGAATTTGCTTATAATCGTTCATTGCATTCTACTACTAAGATGTGCCCTTTTGAAGTTGTGTATGGTTTCCTACCTCGTGCACCTATTGATTTGTTGCCTCTTCCATCTTGGAGAAGGTTAATTTTGATGCTAAAGAGCGTGCTGAGTTGATTTTAAAAATGCATGAGTTAACTAAGGAAAACATTATGCGTATGAATGCTAAATATAAACTTCTTTGGAGATAAGGGTAGAAAACATGTTGTGTTTGCACTGGAGATCTTGTTTGGTTACATTTGCGTAAGGATAGATTTCTGATTTGCACAAATCAAAGCTAATGCCACGTCTTGATGGTCCCTTTAAGGTGTTGGAGAAAGTAAATGATAATGCATATAAACTTGAGCTGCCTGCAGATTTTGGGGTTAGTCCACTTTTAACATTGCAGATTTGAAGCCATATTTGGGTGAGGAAGATGAACTTCCGTCGAGGGCGACTTCATTTCAAGAAGGGAGGATGATGAGGACATCAATACCATTGTTACACCCACAGCCCTGCTGCTATACATCTTGGACCAATTACTAGAGCTCGCGCCGCCAACTAAATTACAGGTACTTTCGTTTCTTGGTAACGATTCTAATGTTCATGAGAATATGATCTTGCCTAAATTGGATACATTTGTTTTGCTTACAAATGAAGGGCCTAGCTTGGAGAAGGATGAATATTGGAGCAAGAACAAGCATGGAGATGGTGGCATGCATAAAGGGGACAAGAATGGAGTTACAAGTGATGATTTCGGGACTTTGAAGCCACCATAATGAGTGCATGAAGCCTTGGACGAAATATACAAGATGCCACTTTATAGATTTCGTCCGGAGGCTATTCTAGGTGCTCGTCACCTTATTATTGGGCCAGGCCCATGTAATTTCGAAATACATTAGTATAGGCTATTTTAGAGTCCGTATGTGTGGGGAAACAAGAGATAGGGTTAGTTTGGACCCCTCCACCAAGGGCCACGAAATTCACCCCTCTTCCTCCATATATACAGCCCTTAGGGCACCGTTTAGACTTTGGGTTTTGTTTAGATCAAAAGTTCGCCATAGCTGCAACCGCGTGCCGTTTGTGTTCAGCGACCGGACAAAGCGTCCACAGAACCCCACCTTGATCAATAAAGCTTTCATCTTATATTCGCAATATCCAGTTGCAATCTCAGTTTCTTGCTTGTTCTTCGTTTGCTCGCGAAAGCAGACCTTCGTGGTCGAGTTGATCGTGCTCGGCGTGGTCAATAACCTCTCGGAGTTGGTTTAGCGATTGCTAAGGCGCGACGTCCTCGCACGTTCGTAGTCGGATCGTCAAAGTCGACTTCCACCAAAGCGAAATCCACCATCTCATCGAAAGACGGGACACCTTTGCCTCTATCAGACATGTTTAAGGAATTCCTAGAAGGACTTAAACAATCTACCTCGCCGATGAAAGTGGGTGATCCCACCAACAAGGTGACGGATGCTCCCTCCGACAAGGGGGAAGCTAACATTGATAAGAGTCCTTCTATTAGTGGTAGAAATGGTACCGGCATCTTTGCCCATGTGGAACCCCGGTTTATGGAGGCCAATCCCTCCACTCATTTGAATCATGCGGTCCTCCTCCTAAATATGAGAAACATGAAGATTTTGATTCTTGGGTCTATCGCTTTAGCGTCATTTAAAACATGTGAACACTAACCTTTGGAGAATCATTGAAGAAGGTTTTATCCTCATGACCCAAGCAACTTCACCCCTCGAGAAGCCGTCGACAATCAATTCAATGAGAGTGCTCTCTTCATCATCCAAGATGCAATCCTTCGAAGATCTCCCTCATCTTGACCCCATGTCATGGCTAAAGAAGCATGGAAATGTGTGAGGGTCTCTATCGTGGAAGTGCTAGCATTCAACGATCCAACTATGAAGTGGTGCAAGATGAAGCCGATGAGTTTGCAATGAAAGAAGATGAAGAACCTCGTGAGCTCTTTGAAGAGTGACCAAACTTCATGATGCGCCGAGATCATGGAAGCAAGGACACGGATGACAATTGGATCAAGCGGAAGTTCCTCAAGGCCATGATTTCCTACAACAAGGCCATGTCCTCTGTCATTCGTCAACGACCGGACTTCCACTCCATGACCTCAAGTGAAGTGTTGGATGAGTTCGTTGCAATGAGCATCTTGGACAAGACCGCCGACAATGCGGTGCTCCATTCTCGAGCAAAGAAGCCTAACCTTGCTTTGAAGGCCAAGGTTACTATGGAAGAAGAGGAAGAAGTTGAAGATGAGGAAAGCAACCCCGAAGACACCAAGTTTGACTACCATGAGCACATGGCCCTTTGCTTCAAGACAATTTTGGAGCAAGAAGAGTTCAAGACCCTACTTCAACAAGAACAACTCAAGTGGCGTCAAGGGCAAGCAACAAGTTAGAACTTGCTTCAACTGTGGCAATGTAAGCCATTTCATTGCGGATTGTCCTTATGAGAAGCGGGAAGACAACTGTGGCAAGTTCATCCGAAAAGACAAAGCCAAGTCCTTCCCCAACAAGAACAACTTCACCAAGAAGACTCCCACTCGTGGGTTGGTGGTTTAAGAAGAATACCAAGAGGATGACAATGATGATGAAAATGAAGAAGCAATGGCCATGGTGTCCGTTGCCATAGCTACTACTCCTCGGGTGTCTCTCTTCGAATCACCCAACGAAAACATCACCGCCAGATGCCTCATGGCTAAAGCTTCAAACAAGGTAACCCCCAACATCACAACCACCATCATTACTAATCCCTCCTTGGAGGATTGCATTGATGAACATGTTGAGTCTAATGAGGAAGTGAATGAATTTGAGTCTTTCATGAGTAAGCTCAAGGGAAAGTCCAAGAAGCACTTTGTTGCTCTCTTGGAACAACTTGGTGAGGCAAATGACATGATAGAGGCTCACGAAGAAACCATCTCCAAGATGGAAGGTCATAGTCGTGACTATGACGATGAGATATCAGATCTCTCTAATGCTCTTGAAGAAGAGCGCGTGCATCGTTTGACTCTTGAGGAGTCACACAATGATGGCCATGCTAAGTTAAAGAAAGATCTTGATCATGCTCTTGTCATGTCTCGTGTGCTAACATCCGAGAAGGCTAAACTTGGGGTTGATCATGCTAGACTCAAAGAGGAGTTTGAGATACTTGACAAGGCCCACAAGGTCTTGAAGGGTACTTATGCTAACCTCAAGGAGTCTCATGCTCAACTCCAAGTTAAGCTAATCAAGGAAAAGGCCACCTTTCCTCATATGGTATTAATTGATAATGCATGTGCTACTAACCCATGTTGTGAGCATGTGCATCTTGTGGAGGAAAATGCCAAGTTGAAGGATCAACTTGAGAATTCCTTGTGTCTTGCATTCAAGGTGATAAAAACCTCAATGACCTTTTGAGCAATCAAAAGGAAGTTGTGGCCAAACAAGGAATTGCGTTTGCACCCAAGTCCAAGAGCAAGAAGAAGAAGAACGACAAGACCAATCGTCCTCCTCCTCTCAAACAAATGTTTGTGAAAGAGGGAGAGGGTGCTCCTAAGAAGAAGAAGGAGAAAGTGAAGGGAGTTGATGTCCAAAAGGGCAAAAGCATTTCCTCAAACAAAGCGCGACTTTAACCCGTCATATGTGTTGTGCCGTGCTAGTGATGGACATGTTTATGCTAAATTTGTTGGTTCTTCTTATGAGTACATTGAATGGTCTATTTGGGTTCCCAAGACCCTTGTTACTAACATCAAAGGACCCATTACTAAATGGGTACCTAAAACCAAGCATTGATCTCGTGTAGGTGTTTGCTTCCGGTGGGGAATCATGGTTGCTCGATAGTGGAGCAACAAATCATATGACCGGGAGCAAGGACTTGGTGGTGGATGTGCAAGAGATTCCATCTATGCCCACCAATGTCAAGTGGGGTGATGCATCACATTCTAAGGTATTGGGTCTCGGCAAGGTTGTCATTTCTCATGATCTAACGATCGAGAAAGTCATGCTTGTTGAGTCCCTTGCATTCAATTTACTTTCTGTTCGTCAACTTGCACTCATGGGCTTTGCTACATTCTTTGACATTGATACCGTGGCCCTCTTGTGGAGCAAGACTCTTAAAGTAGCCTCTGTTGGGCATGTCGAGAACGGTCTCTATGTGATTAACTTTTCGGAGCGACCCACTAAGACCGCGACATGCCTAATGCCTAAAGTTGACGTGGGATGGCTTTGGCATCGCCATTTAGCCCACGTCAATATGAGATCTTTGCAAAGTCTTCTCAAGGGGGACCATGTTCGTGGACTAACAAATGTTAGTTTTGCAAAGATCGTGCTTGCAGTGCTTGTATCGAAGGAAAGCTTCATGAAAAGGCTCACCCTCCTTCAACCATCATCTACTCGAAGAGACCCTTGGAGCTCCTTCACATGGATCTCTTCGGGCCTCCATCTTTTGATATAGTCTTGGAGGGAGAAAGTATTGCTTGGTGATTGTGGATGATTATTCAAGATACACTTGGTATACTTCTTCAAGAGGAAGAGTGAGACTCAAGAAACCGTCATCAACTTTGCAAATGAAGCTCAACGTCAACATGATGCAAAGATCTTGACAATAAGAAGTGACAACGGCACCGAGTTCAAGAACTACACCTTGGATGAGTTTCTTAGTGATGAGGGGATCAAGCATCAATATTCTGCACCATATACCCCTCAACAAAATGGTGTTGCGGAAAGGAAGAACCGGACGTTGATGGATGCGGCAAGGACCATGATGGCGGAGTTCAAGTCTCCGTACAACATTTGGGCCGAAGCCATCAACACCGCATGTCATGCATCCAATCGGCTCTATCTTCGCAAAGGCTTGAACAAGACTCCTTATGAGATACTCACCGGCAACAAACCCAACCTCAAGTACTTAGGGTGTTCGGTTGTAAGTATTTCATTCTCAAGAAAGGTGTTCGTTTGTCTAAATTTGAGGCTAGAGCTCATGAGGGCATATTTGTTGGTTATGCTACAAACTCTCATGCTTACCGTGTCCTCAACAAGTCCACGGACTCATTGAGGAGGCGATGTAACGTGGAGTTTGGCGAAAATCTTGGCTCCCAAGTGGAGCAAAGTGGTACTTGTGATGTAGGTGATGAAATTCCTCCCCAAGCCATAAGAAGAATGGGTATTGGTCAAATCCTACCCATTGAGGAACCCCTTGTGGCCGAAGGAGAAGGACAATGATGTACTCAAGTAGAGCCATCACCTCATCAAGACCCACACGCTTCCGAAGAACAAAGTGAAGGCCCTCAACCTTGTGAACAAGAGCAAGGGAAAGATCAACCTCAAGATGGTGGTGAACCTATAAATGATGCCCAAGGTCAAGTTCTCCCCCTCGAGCAAGTTCAAGATCAAGAGCAAGCTCAAGATCAAGAACAAGCTCAAGACGGCGCTCAAGATGATCAAGTCAACCCTCCTACCTCCACATCCGAGGAAGAATTAGAGCGTCGTGCTTGCGAAGATTGCTTCAAGCTCACCACCAAGGCCATCTCATGGAAAATGTGGTTGGAAGCCTAAGAAAGGGGTAAGCACTCATAGACAATTAGCAAACTATTGTGAACATCACGCGTTTGTCTCTTATGTTGAACCCCAAAAGGTCTATGAGGCGCTTCGAAGACTCGGATTGGCTCAATGCCATGCATGAAGAACTCAACAACTTGAGTACAACAAAGTATGGAGATTGGTGCCAAGGCCATCGAGGAACCACAATGTCATTGGAACCAAGTGGATCTTCAAGAACAAGCAAGATGCTCATGGGAACATCGTTACATGAACAAGGCAAGATTGGTAGCACAAGGCTACTCCCAAGTCGAGGTATTGACTACGGTGAAACCTTTGCTCCGTTGCTCGTCTTGAATCCATCGTTTGTTGATTGCCTATGCTTCCCATCACAACTTTAAGTTGCAACAAATGGATGTGAAAAGTGCTTTTCTTAATGGTCCTATTAATGAGTTGGTTTATGTCAAGCAACCCCGGGTTCGAGGACCCCTACTTCCCGGATCATGTGTATCAACTCGATAAGGCACTCTATGGCCTTAAACAAGCCCCACGTCGTGGTATGACCACCTTACCGAGTTGCTACAAGATCGTGGATTTGAAGTAGGACAAATCGATCCCACTCTTTTTACTAAGAAGGTCGGCGGGGAGTTGTTTGTATGCCAACTATATGTTGATGATATTATCTTTGGTTCTCCTAACAAAGCCTTCAATGAGGAATTTGCCGCTCTCATGACCTCAAGGTTTAAGATGTCTTCGATGGGAGAGTTGAAGTTCTTCCTTGGTTTTGACATCAAACAAAGAAGAGAAGCAACCTTATCAACCAAGCCAAATACACTCAAGACATGCTTAAAAGATTCAAGCTAAGTGATGTCAAGCCGGCTTCTACACCAATGCCTACCAAGTACCAACTTGACATCGATCCCAATGGTAAAGCGATGGATCAAAAGGTATATCGCTCCATGATTGGCTCCTTGCTTTACCTTTGTGCATCTAGACCGGATATCATGTTGAGTGTGGGGATGTGTGCGTTTTCAAGCGCACCAAAGGAAAGTCACTTTGTGGCGGTCAGCGAATCTTTGATATTTGGCACATACCCCAAACTTTGGCTTATGGTACCCAAGAGGAGAAACTTTAAGCTTGAAGGTTTCACAGTTCGATTAGGCGGGAGACAAAGTGGATAGGAAGTCCACTTAGGAGGTGCCAATTTCTTGGTTGCTCTTTGGTAAGTTGGTCTTCCAAGAAGCAATGTTGTGTGTCTCTCGTCCACGAAGCGGAGTATGTGGCGGCGGTAGTTGTTGTGCTCAACTCCTATGGATGAGGCAAACTTTAAAGAATGCGGTGTCATTTGTGACAAAGTGCCTCTTTGGTGTGATAATGAAAGTGCCATCAAGATTTCTCTCAACCCGGTGCAACACTTCAAGGCGAAGCACATTGAGATTCGGTATCACTTCATCCGGGATCACATTAGGCGAGGGAGATCGAGGTCAAGTATGTCAACACTCATGATAACCTTGCAGATATTTTCACGAAGCCCTTGGATGAAGCAAGATTTATGAAGTTAAGGCATGAGCTAAATATCATTGATTTGAGCAATGTGACTTGAACCGTGCACTCCCACCACACTCAACTTCTTGTCTAGTTTAGGTGTAGGCATGGACATAGGGGGAGTGTTGTTCTCTCAATGAACTCTCCCTCCCCCCATTATGCATAAAACGATCAACTCTTTCACATTAGCCATTTTGATGGTACTTGTGCTTCAAAGACGAGTTTTGGTCATGGGCCCAAGGATAATTCTTCGCGGTGCCATACCAATTGACTCAAACATAGGTGGCTCCGGCCACCGCCCTCTCTTGAGAGAGGCTAGAGCCCGCTCTCCTTTCGTTTGGTTTCTTTGAAGGAGTAGGGTCCGGTTCGTAGTTCGTGTTTGTGGTGTCTTGTTGGTATTCGTTTTTCTTGTCTTTGCCTTCCGCTCTTTTCGGTGTGTTCGTTTTGTGAGTTTTTTAGTCTAGAAGAAATTTTCTGTTCTTTGGCGGTACTACACATGTTGGCAGCGATACTACCGCTCTAAGCGGTACTACCGTGAGAGCCTTGGCGGGGGTTATATCGAGGCGGGGGTTTCTTCTCCCCATACCCATCGCCGCGCCCTCGCTTTGTTCTCTCTCTCCGACAACCGGCGCCAGAGGGCTCGTGGATCTCCCTCTCCGGGGCGTCCCTCTTCATTCCCTTGGTGGAGCGATCCCCACCTTGTCCTCTTGCCATGGATGCCGTGTGCCCCTGTTCTCTCGGTCTTTTAGTCTAGATTTCCAATCTAGCATCTTAGAAGCGATGTGATTGCATCTCTAGATTTTTGGGCAAATCTAGGCTTGAGTAGGATGGAGAATGCTTCTAGGCAGTTTAGATTGATGTTTGGTTGGAGTATTTTTGAATTTGGTAGGGCGGTAGTCTGGGATCTGTCCACAGTAGTAGGAAGCGGCTGTTTCCCGTCTCGAGTGGTACTACCGCCCTCCCGAGGCGGTACTACCGCTGGGCCGTACTACCGCTCCACGTGGGCCAGTACTACCGCTCGTGGCGGTACTACCGCTAGCAGTCGCAGTACTACCACTCCTACCAACTTCCACTATACTTCTACCTTCGGTGATCTTTTGCTCGTGTTTGTGGCTTATGCTCGTGCTTTCTGGTTGTTTGCGTGTTCTTGTGTGTGGTTCCAGGTGATGAGGTCCCTGAGCATCAGGCTCGTCGTGTCAATCCCGGACGTGCCACGTCAAAGGGCTACCGCACCACCGAGCCTGTCGGAGGATCTTCAAGTGCTCCTCCTTCACCTCCACCTCCACCTCAACTTCGGAAGAAGTCTGGGGTCAAGCCAAAGCCCGGCAAAATAGTTCCAGAAATGCCGCCTAAGGAGTTCTGGGCAAGGCGCCGCCGCAACCCGTATGAAGCTGACCAAGATCCCACTTTGGTCAACTGTCCGTTCTGGAACAGGTTCCAGTTTGCCATCTTCTTCAATGTTCTCAAAGCCAAGAAGAATTTCTATGTCAACGTGCACTCCATTGACACCGACCATATGGAGCAAGATCCTGACTACTTTGGTGAAGCTCTTTAGATGTGCACTCAACTGAACATTCTTGGGATCATGAAATTCAACAAGGACTTTGATGCTGATATGGTAGCCCAATTCTATGCCCTTTGTTCACCTTGGGGTGATGAGGACGGGACACTCACCTGGATGACCAATGGCAAGCTGCTTTCAGTCAAGTGGAAAGCGTTCATGCAGTTGATTGGGGTGCAAGATTTAGGTCTTGAGTCTCCTGTTGGCTTTCGCCCTCACGGCCGCCCCAATTCCACTCACAAGCAAGCTCTTTGGCCATACTGCACTCTGAAGATCAACCAGGAGACAAAGAAGGAAACCTATGAGCTGCCTGCCTATCTGGATATCCTTCACCGCATCTTTAGAGAGACTCTTTTCCCTCGCATCGGGAATCTGGACCAGGTTCACTTTTATCTCGTGGACATGCTTCTTTTCTGCCAGCGTGATAAGGAACAACCCTCCGGAGAGTCCTTGGATATCTCTCATGTTATGTGGTCTGAGCTGCTGTCTGCTATCTCCGAGCGCAAGTGCCCGATCTATGGTCCGTTCATCATGCTGCTCATTGAGAAGGCCTGGGATCATGTATATCTGATGAGGACATGACTACCTTGGATAAAACCAAAAATATTGCATACATGCATATTTGTCAGGTGATTTCTAGTGCAAACTATTCAATAATATATTTATGTTATCCAGAACAAAAATACTTCACATACTTTTGTGTTTTGTCTAATTGCAGGTGTGTGGGACATTTGTACAATCCACATATGAAGATAAGGGAAAAGGAGAAGTTTAGGTGCTGTTCAAAAGTCTTCTCACGTCACTTTTGGGCCAAGAGAAGATAGAGTCCAAGTCTCTCACGTTACGGATTCAGATTCGGACTGCACAGACATACCTGACTCAAAACGTCAACAACTTTTCATACGGACTCGAATTGGGTGATTCTTTTTTGTTGGAAAGTAGGTTTCATGCTCTTTCCAGCACAATTGGAATCACCTTAAAAGCTCGTCGGGCGTTGAGTTGTGGACGAAACAATCTGACGCTGCACCAGAATCCGAGTCAAACTACAAGTCCAAAGGTGTTACGTCACCTCCACTTGGGCCCATTGGCCTTGTACGACTTAGGGTTAGTTTTAGGCTGCCTTGGGACGTTCTCCCACCTCCTTGGCCGTCACCCCTTGCTCCTATATAAGTAGATCCATCTAGTAGCTTTTTCCTGGGGATTTGTTTAGTTAAAAGTTAGCCATTGCAACTTCGTGTACTTCGTTTGTGGTCAATAACCTTTCGGAGTTGATTGTGCTCCGGCGTGGTCAGGTTGATTGTGCTCCGGCGTTGGACACAAACGAAGTACACGAAGTTGCAATGGCTAACTTTAACAAAAACAAAGGAACAAAAGTCAGTGCAAGTGCTCAAGTTGTTGAAAGGTGTCAAGGTGGAGTCCTGAGAGTTGATCTCTCGCGATGTCAAGCGTCTGAGGAAGAAGGATAACTGGGGCACTCAGGCCCCTAGGACTGGAGTTCCTTCGTCTGCTGCTGCCATGGAGACAGAGGAGGAGCCTGCAGTTGATAATGATGAGGATGATGACTACATGCCTTCTGAGGCAGAGCCCTCTTGGGCTAAGAAGCTCAAGTCTAAGATGAAGAAGCTGTTCTGCATGGAGGCTCACGGTCGAGACATGACTCATGTGGCTGAGAAGAAGGCTCGAGGTCGTCACAAGGAGCTCATGCGTCAGTTGGGTGCTACAGTCAAGAGTGGATCTGAGGACCAGCTTACTGAGGAGGAGGAGTGGATTCAGCAGCACTGCCCGTGGACCAATTCTGAGGCCGAGCACTTCCAGACTGACGACGGTGGTGCCGATGATTCCGCTGGGCTCTGATGCGTGTGTCCCTCATTTTCTCTCACTTGGAGCCGTAGCAACACTTCCTCTCCTTTTTGGTGTCTCGATGCCAAAGGGGGAGAGAATTTAGGGATTTGCGAGTTGTGTCTTTCGTCTCTTGTTTGTGTTTTCCTCTCATTTGCTTTGGTTGGTTTGTCTGTGAGACCTAAGTTCGAGTGAGACATAAGTTAGAGTCATATGGTGTGAGACATATGCTACCTTATCATTCCAGTATCTTTATCTATGTCACTACCTAGCTTATGAGTTGTGTGTTTTTCTTGTTATATCATCTATGCTGCTCTCATATACTTTGCTTAGATTGTTAGTCTCTAATATGTAGGGGGAGCATTGATCCTAGTATGTGTGCTGTGCAGTCCAAAGCACTTATCTAGATAGCACACATCTAGGGGGAGCCCATCTACATGTCAGGACCGTGGGGTTTGTATGCTTACTCTATATCTTGTTTATGCAAATCCCGTATTGTCTGTGAGACCTAAGTTCGAGTGAGACATAAGTTAGAGTCATATGGTGTGAGACAATCCACCAAAAAGGGGGAGATTGTAAGGGCATATTTATCCCCTAGTGGTTTTGGTGATTGATGACAATGCTTTTTCGGACTAATCGTGTGCGTTAAGTTCTTCTAGAGAATCATTCATTGGCACGAGACGATTTCCTCCCCTCGGTGTTGTACTCAAGACGGTGTAGCTCCTTCGTTTCGTTGTTGGTGGACTAGTTTCGTAGGAGTCACCGTACTATTAAGAGGGGATCCGCTTTGGTAAGACTAGGGTGGAATCAACACGTACACATCCCATTCACACCCGTCGTCTTCCTTTCGCATCTCTGGAGCTGCACTTCTCTTCCGTACCTGCTTCGCCCTATGCCGCCATGAGTACCATGATCTCACAATGGTAGTACCGCCAAAGCCCTCCAGTGGTAGTACCGCTCCACAAAGCGGTAGTACCGCTCCAGAGCAGTAGTACCGCTTCATGAACTTCGCCGTAATGCCGCACTTGTCTCGCGCCTCTGCCGCCTCGATTCGAGACTGTGTTTTCTCGTGTCGGGTTTTGCGGCACTAGAAGCGGTAGTAGAAGCGGTAGTACCGCTCCTACTCCCGCGGTAGTACCACTCTGGGGCCAGTGGCCTGACTTCCTCTTCGGCACGGTAATACCGCTCGGTAGGGAGCGGTAGTACCGCTCTCAGCGGTAGTACCGCCCTGCCCTAGCGGTAGTACCGCCCTGTGCGGCTGCTCAGTGGGGTAATGGTTGGATGTGTTCCCCCGCTATATAAATGTGTCTTCTTCCTACAAGTTGACCTACCTCTTTCCCCCAAAGCTCCATTGTTGCTCAAAGCTCCATTTTCGCCCGATCTCTCTCCCTAGCCAATCAAACTTGTTGATTTGCTCGGGGTTGGTTGAGAAGGCCCAGATCTACACTTCCACCAAGAGAAATTTGATTCCCCCCACTTATCCCTTGCGGATCTTGTTACTCTTGGGTGTTGAGCACCCTAGACGGTTGAGGTCACCTCGAAGCCATACTCCATTGTGGTGAAGCTTCGTGGTGTTGTTGTTGTTGTTGGGAGCCTCCGATTGTTGTGGAGATTGCCCCAACCTTGCTTGTAAAGGTTCGGTCGCCGCCTTCAAGGGCACCAATAGTGGAATCACGACATCTCGCGTTGTATGAGGGCGTGAGGAGAATACGGTGGCCCTAGTGGCTTCTTGGGGAGCATTGTGCCTCCACACCGCTCTAACGGAGACGTACTTTGATGAGGACATCAATACCATTGTTACACCCACAACCCCTGCTGCTATACATACTGGACCAATTACTAGAGCTCGCGCACGCCAACTAAATTACCAGGTACTTTCGTTTCTTGGTAATGATTCTAATGTTCATGAGAATATGATGCTGCCTAAATTGGATACATTTGTTTTGCTTACAAATGAAGGGACTAGCTTGGAGAAGGATGAACATTGGAGCAAGAACACACATGGAGTTGATGGCATGCGCAAGGAGATCAAGAACGGAGTTACAAGTGATGATTTCAGGACTTTGAAGCCACCATAAGGAGTGCATGAAGCCTTGGACGAAATATACAAGATGCCACTTCATAATATTCGTCCAGAGGCTATTCTAGGTGCTGCATCACCTTATTATTGGGCCAGGCCCATGTAATTTCGAAATACATTAGTATAGGCTATTTTTAGAGTCCGTATGTGTGGGGAAACAAGAGATAGGGTTAGTTTCGGACCCCTCCACCAAGGGCCACGAAATTCACCCCCTCTTCCTCCATATATACAGCCCTTAGGGCACCGTTTAGACTTGGGTTTTGTTTAGATTAAAAGTTCGCCATAGCTGCAACTTCGCGTGCCGTTTGTTTTCAACGACTGCACAAAGGCGTCACAGAACCCCACCTTGATCAATAAAGCTTTCATCTTATATTCGCAATATCCAGATTGCAATCTCAGTTTCTTGCTTGTTCTTCGTTTGCTCGCAGGAAATAGACCCTCGTGGTCAGGTTGATCGTGCTCCGGCGTGGTCAATAACCTCTCGGAGTTGGTTTAGCGATTGCTAAGGCGCGACGTCCTCGCACGTTCGTAGTCGGATCGTCAAAGTCGACTTCCACCAAAGCGAAATCCACCATCTCATCGAAAGATCGGGACACCCCGCCTCTATCATACTTCCCCTTAAAAGGAAGGAACTCCGGTAACACATCCTCGTCTCCACCGGCTCCACTCTTGGTTATTTCGTGCCTTTACTTTTGCAAGCCTACTTGTTTTACATCCTTTGCTTGCTTGTGTCCTAGTTGTTATTGCATCATATAGGTTGCTCATTTAGTTGCACATTTAGACAACCTATTTTGTTGCAAAGTTTAATTTGGTAAAGAAAAGCTTAAAAATTGTTAGTTGCCTATTCACCCCCTCTAGTCAACCATATCGATCCTTTCAATAGGCTCAATCAAACAAGCATGCATCACAAGTAAAGTGTCAAAGTCTCCAAGATTGATAAGCATAGTATGGTTGCACTCAATACAAGTCAATATGAAAGAGGCAACTAATGGACACAAGAGATAGTGATCAATATATATCATGTGAGAGGCATGAGCATATATGTTATCAACCCAAGAAAGCGAGTAATAGTGGAACATGGGTGATGCAACCAAGCAAGCAATCATAGCAATCAAGTCAAGCAATATAGTAGTGCGAAGATGCAACATACTAGGAGTAATCATGGCAAGCATGTCATTGGTGCAAATAGTGGGCATGAATACTTCACATGACATAGCACAAGCATGAAAGCAAGATGTGAGAAAAATAGCATGAATATCTTGGTTAGAAGCCATATGTAAATAGCAATAGGGCATCATGACTCTCCCAACACAACAAGCATCAATAGTATGGGGCACATGATAAACATGGCAATAGCAACAAGGATGATGTAGGGTGGAACCCTATAGCGACGATCTTTCACGTTTGGAGTGGGATCCCTCGAAGAACACGATGAACACGGGGAAGAACGGGGAGAAATCACAAGGGGAAATACTCAAGAACAAGTCCAAATCACACATCCACTAGACAATCAAACACACAAGATCACAAGGTACATGAACAACAAAGGGAAAGATACAAGGTAAGGTTCATCTCCAGGAGGAGGTCTTGATGATATCCTAGATGGATCTTCCCACAAGGGGGTCTTGATGATATCCCGCGGAATCTTCTCCTAGATGGAGTTCTTGGCCTCCAATGGAGTAGTGGTCTCTCTCTCTCTCAATAGTAGAGATAGGTAGGAGCAAAGCTCACCTAAGAATGAGCTATCACTTTGCTAACCCTAGAAAGGAGGTGGAGGAGGTCTATTTATAGCCCAAGGGGCGAAGGGATAAGTGAGGGCGAAGGGGTACACGGCTTCGCCCAAGTTTCTGTGAGCGGGTCCGGATGATCCGGATGGTGGCGGATGATCCGGGTGTCGGGGTCCGGATGATCCGGCGATCGTCCGGATGATCCGGCCGTCGAGCGGGTTCGTAGTCTTCGGGCACGTTAGCCGGATCGTCCGGGAGGTTGTCCGGATCGTCCGGGCTCGGTCCGGATCATCCGGCTGGGCGTCCGGATGATCCGGGCAACTCCAGTCTTCTTCTCCTTTCTTCCGTCTCCTCTTCCACGCTTCCCTCACGGACGGTGTAGTCGTTCCTTGGTGCTTGCACTCCTCCTTGACATCCGTGAAGCTCCGACAATACCTATGCATGCACACGTAAGGAGTGTCAAGTAGTATACCATCCTCGAGAGTGTCAAGTGAGTACGTGTAAAGGAGATGATTTACCTTTGTGTATGTTAAGTAGATGTCGCACGTGTCACTTGCCAACTGGGCTCTTGACATGGTGATGTCTGTAGGATGCTCCGCATCATCCCCTCCCCCTTGGGAAAGATCCGACGTCGGATCGAAATCATGGGAAAGAGATGATGTCGTCGTGTAGAAGTGGACGATCACCAAGCATTTGTCATCTTGTAGTTCCACATGGGCACCCTCCAATGTCGCACCGTCTTGTAATTCCTTCAAAAGTAGCAAAGATAACAAGCACTTGGAAAAACAAATGTGGTTGTCGTAAGAGCAAGACCAAGCATTCAAGAGGTGATTCACCCAACAAGTGTTGTCATCAAGCATAGCATATGGTTTGACAAAGAAGTGTGGCATGGCATTTGAGCATATAAATTGAGCACAATCAAGTATATGATGGGAACAAGCATGCAAATGGGAGGTTAAGATGAAAATATGTGTGATAAGTGAACAAGCATCAACCTCAAGGTCATAGCAAGCATGCATAAAGAGCTCAATGAATGGTCTATGGTAGGCATAAGAGTCATTCACAACACCAAATATAGTGAAATGTCTAAACACATGGGGCAAGTGCAAGACAATCCAAGCATAACGTGCATAGGGTGTAGTGAAGATAATGTGGCACTCAACACAATAGAAAGATCAAGTGTTCATCATGTGTGAGGCAATCAAGTCAAGCATGTGATAAGCAAAGGGACATGGCATATGTGAAGAAATGATATTGGAGCAACCAACCATATGATAGTAGCAAGTAGTCCAAGAATTGGATGCAACACACAAGGTATATATGTCATTAAGCATGGAAATGTGGCAATCATTGATAGAGGCGGGGTGTCCTGATCTTTCGATGAGATGATAACTATCGATTTGGTGAAGACGACTTTGACGATCCGACTACAAACATGCACGACGTTGCGCCTTAGCAATCGCTAAACCAACTCCGAGAGGTTATTGACCACGCCGGAGCACAATCAACCTGACCACGAAGGTCTATTCCTGCAAGCAATCGAAGAACAAGCAAGAATATGATAAAAGCAATCTGAATATTGCGAGTATGTATGAAGTATTGATAAAGGTGGGGATCCGTAGCGGTCTTGGTCCAGTCGTTGGACAAAAACGAAGTACACGAAGTTGCAATGGCTAACTTTTAACTAAACAAATCCCAAGGAAAAAGCTACTAGATGGATCTACTTATATAGGAGCAAGGGGTGGCGGCCAAGGAGGTGGGAGGACGTCCCAAGGCAGCCTAAAACCAACCCTAGGTCGTACAGGGCTCATGGGCACAAGTGGAGGTGACGTAACACCTTTGGACTTGTAGTTTGACTCGGATTCTGCTGCAGCGTCAGATTGTTTCGTCCATAACTCAATGCTCCGGACAGATTTTAAGGTGATTCCAATTGTGCTGGAAAGAGCATGAAATCTACTTTCCAACAAAAAAAGAATCACCCAATTCGGAGTCCGTATGAAAAAGTTGTTGCCGTTTTGACTCAGATATGTCTGTGCAGTCCGAATCTGAGTCCAAAACGTGAGAGACTTGGACTCTATCTTCTCTTGGGCCAAAAGTGACGTGAGAGAACTTTTTGAACAGCAAATAAACATCTCTTTCTTCCTTATCTTCATATGTGGATTGTACAAATGTCCCATACACCTGCAATTAGACAAAACACAAAAGTGTGTGAAGTATTTTTGTTCTGGATCACATAAATAGATTATTGAATAGTTTGCACTAGAAATCACCTGACAAATATGCATGTATGCAATATTTTTGGTCATATCCAAGGTAGTCATGTCCTCATCAATCATGGTAGAAAGCAATATCTCGAACATGTGTGCAAATGGTGCAAGCAACACATGAAGTATGATCCACAATATCCAAGCTCAAGAAGGATGTCACCTTGAAAGTGTGTCCTTGTGCATTCTTCACAATGCCGAAGTGGAAGCAAATACTGTGTAGAAACGAGTCGTGGTAGAATGTATGAGGCTCGCTCTCAAGAGCTCGAATGGTCAACTCACGTGAAGTGGAAGTCGACACAAAGTCCAAGTATCCTACACATGCACAAAACAAAACAAAGAGCGTATGCGCATGGTAGATAAACACATCATCCATCATGATGGTTCTCTTCTCTTGCACATAACCATTAGAAGCACAAGTGCATGAATAATATGATGCAACAATGGCGATATTCAAGGCACTAGGTATATGGTGCAAAGAGGTAAGACAAGCATGCTTCACAAGGACTATGTCAAAATCTCCAAACATGTGTGAGAATGCTATGGGGGCAATCTCATGAGCAAGACTATAAGCATTGTTGCACTCAATACATGGCAAATCATCTAGCATGAGAGATGCAACACATGGAGATTTATGACACGAAGTATTATGAATTATATGCAAAGCATATAGGTGGTTGTCATCAACCGCATGAGATGAGCAAGTAAGACACAAGAGACAACGCATATGAGAGGCATGAGCATATATGTCATCAACCCAAGAAAGCAAGTAGTGGAACATGGGTGATGCAATATAGCAAGCAATCATAGCAACTAAGTCAAGTATGCTAGTAGTGCGAAGATGCGACATACTAGAAGGAATCATGGCAAACATGTCCTTGGTGCAAATAGTGGGCATGAATAATTCACATGTCATAGCACAATCATGAAAGCAAGATATGAGGACAATAGCATGGGGCACATGATAAACATGGCAATAGCAACAAGGATCTCTACCAAGCATGCAAATACACATAGAAGTAGCATAATGATGAAACATGGGTAGATGCAAGCAAGGGTCACAATTGCATGGCAAAGGCATAGGAATGAGTATATCATGCAAAGTGAACATGGCAAGATGGGCATATGATATGTAACGAACAATAACCCATAGCCAAGTGAGGGCCATGTAGAATGAATGCGCGAAGTGTTTGCGCGAAGAGAGCGATGGGAAAGACAATCCATGGGATCCCAAATCATCGTTGCTCTCTAGAGCTCGTTTTGTCAACTCGTGGGATTGCGAGGTTGACAAGTATTCATGGGTACCTGCACAAAAGATACACAAACCAAAGAAATTGTGTGCGTGGTAAATGTATACATCATCCATCATGATGTGTATGTGCACGTGTGAGTTGCACAAGATAAGCAATGCTCAAAGAAATTTGAGGCATGGTATATGAACATGTCATCCATCATGAAAGAATAGTTGTTATGTATGACACGATGGGGACACAAATTGAGAATGCAAGTATATGGCATATCAATAGTATGTTTATTCATGGGTAGCATATGGTGCACACACGTATTGGGATCATGCAATGGATGGGATTGATCAAAATCTCCTACAATGTATGAGGAAACTATGGGGGCCTCCTCATGAGCAATATTGGAAACATCACATGGAGAAGATGGACAACATCCAAAACAATGCATATCCGAAGCTAGGTGGTCATGGCATGGCATATGAGAGAAATGATGCAAAGGTAGCATATCAATATCATCACAAGAGAAACAAATGCCAATAACCATGGGCTTGTCATCTATGCCATATGTGCAAATTGGGTTTATTTTAATGGCATATGCATAGTCACTATGAAGAGATTGCAAATAAGACATATGGTTGATCTCATGCATAGCATATGACAAGTCAAGCGGATTATCAAACATGATGTGACCTAAAGAATTGTGACAAGAAATTCTATGTAACATGGCATCACAACTAATAGACTCCACAATAGAATCATCGTACTCATCATAAATGGGCAAATCATCGCATGGGGAAATCATACTAGCATGAACCATGGCAATAGGTGGATCAACATCATGCAAGCAATCAATGTTAAGAATGTCCACTAGTGGGACTAGAGCATCACCGTCACCTTTGTTATCTTTGTCATTCCACTCAAGTGGTGTAGGTGAGGTTGGAAAGAACAAATGGTGGTCATCTTCATCTTGATGGAACCATGTGGGGGGTGCATCATATTCCACCATGGCCATCGTCTTGTCCAAAGGGAGGACGAAGTCGTCGAGGATCGGCGCGTCATCATCAATGGTACCTAGCACCAAACGAGAAGACACAATAGAGGTAGAGGTCAAGTTGTTAGAAATGCAAATGGCCTCACGAGACCGATCAACTATCTCACTCTCTCTATGTGGTGGTTCACTCACTCCCTCAAAATTGATAGAGGCGGAGGTGTCCCGTCTTTCGATGAGATGGTGTATTTCGCTTTGGTGGAAGTCGACTTTGACGATCCGACTACGAGCGTGCGAGGACGTCGCGCCTTAGCAATCGCTAAACCAACTCCGAGAGGTTATTGACCATGCCGAGCACGATCAACTCGACCACGAGGGTCTGCTTCTGCGAGCAAACGAAGAACAAGCAAGAAACTGAGATTGCAATCTGGATATTGCGAATATAAGATGAAAGCTTTATTGATCAAGGTGTGGTTCTGTGACGCCTTTGTCTGGTCGTTGAACACAAACAAAGTACGCGAAGTTGCAGCTATGGCGAACTTTTAATCTAAACAAAACCCAAAGTCTAAACGGTGCCCTAAGGGCTGTATATATGGAGGAAGAGGGGGTGAATTTCGTGGCCCTTGGTGGAGGGGTCCGAAACTAACCCTATCTCTTATTTCTGATAGAGGCAAAGGTGTCCCGTCTTTCGATGAGATGGTGGATTTCGCTTTGGTGGAAGTCGACTTTGACGATCCGACTACGAAGTCGAGGGCGCCGCGCTTAGCAATCGCTAAACCAACTCCGAGAGGTTATTGACCACGCCGAGCACGATCAACGACCACGAGGGTCTATTTCCTGCGAGCAAACGAAGAACAAGCAAGAAACTGAGATTGCAATCTGGATATTGCGAATATAAGATGAAAGCTTTATTGATCAAGGTGGGGTTACATGGCGCCTTTGTCAGTCGTTGAACACAAACGAAATCTGCGAAGTTGCAGCTATGGCGAACTTTTGATCTAAACAAAACCCAAAGTCTAAACGGTGCCCTAAGGGCTGTATATATGGAGGAAGAGGGGAGAATTTCGTGGCCCTTGGTGGAGGGTCCAAACTAACCCTATCTCTTATTTCCCCACACATACGGACTCTAAAAATAGCCTATACTTATGTATTTCGAAATTACATGGGCCTGGCCCAATAATAAGGTGACGCAGCACCTAGAATAGCCTCTGGACGAAATTTATGAAGTGGCATCTTGTATATTTCGTCCAAGGCTTCATGCACTCATTATGGTGGCTTCAAAGTCCTGAAATCAGCACTTGTAACTCCGTTCTTGTCCCCCTTGCGCCTGTCATCATCTCCATGCTTGTTCTTGCTCCAATGTTCATCCTTCTCCAAGCTAGGCCCTTCATTTGTAAGCAAAACAAATGTATCCAATTTAGGCACATCATATTCTCATGAACATTAGAATCATTACCAAGAAACGAAAGTACACAGTAATTTAGTTGGCGTCTTGTGAGCTCTAGTAATTGGTCCAAGATGTATAGCAGCAGGGCTGTGGGTGTAACAATGGTATTGATGTCCTCATCATCCTCCCTTCTTGAAATGAAGTCGTCCTCGACGGAAGTTCATCTTCCTCACCCAAATATGGCTTCAAATCTGCAATGTTAAAAGTGGGACTAACCCCAAAATCTGCAGGCAGCTCAAGTTTATATGCATTATCATTTACTTTCTCCAACACCTTAAAGGGACCAGCAGCACGTGGCATTAGCTTTGATTTGCAAATCAGAAATCTGTCCTACGCAAATGTAACCAAACAAGATCTCCAGTGCAAACACAACATGTTTTCTACCCTTATCTCCAGCAAGTTTATATTTAGCATTCATACGCTCAATGTATTCCTTAGTTAACTCATGCATTTTTAAAATCAATTCAGCACGTTCTTTAGCATCAAAATTAACCTTCTCTGAAGATGGAAGAGGCAACAAATCAATAGGTGCACGAGGTAGGAAACCATACACAACTTCAAAAGGGCACATCTTAGTAGTAGAATGCAATGAACGATTATAGGCAAATTCAATATGAGGCAAGCATGCCTCCCACATTTTCTTATTATTCTTTAGAACAGCCCTAAGCATAGTAGACAATGTTCTATTTACTACTTCAGTTTGTCCATCGGTTTGGGGTGACAAGTAGTACTAAAAGCAGTTTAGTCCCCAACTTAGCCCATAAACATCTCCAAAAGTGGCTAAAAATTTAGTATCACGATCTGAAACAATAGTATTTGGCACACCATGCAAGCGAATAATTTCACGAAAGAACAAATCAGCAACATTAACAACATCATCGCTTTTATGACATGGTATAAAGTGTGCCATTTTAGAGAATCTATCGACGACAACAAATATGCTATCCTCCCTTCTTTGTTCTAGGTAAACCTAAAACAAAGTCCATAGATATATCCTCCCAAGGAACACTAGGTACAGGCAAAGGCATATATAAACCATGAGGATTGAGTCGTGACTTAGCTTTTTGACATGTAGTGCAGCGAGCAATAAAACGCTCAACATCCCGTCTCATCTTTGGCCAAAAAATGTGTAGCAAGTCGTCCTCCGTCTTCTTCACGCCAAAGTGTCCCATTAGTCCTCCTCCATGCGCCTCCTGCAACAACAAAAGACGAACGGAGCTAGCTGGAATGCATAGCTTGTTAGCACGAACACAAATCCATCATTAACGACAAACTTGTTCCATGTTCTTCCTTCATTACAATTCTGCAATACATCTTTAAAATCAGCATCATGCACATATTGATCTTTGATGGTCTCCAAACCAAATATTTTGAAGTCAAGTTGTGAAAGCATAGTATAGCGACGAGACAATGCATCGACAATAACATTTTCTTTACCCTTCTTGTGTTTAATGACATAAGGGAAAGTCTCAATGAATTCAACCCATTTAGCATGTCTACGATTCAGTTTAGCTTGACTTTTAATATGTTTCAAAGATTCATGATCGAATGTATAACAAATTCTTTGGGCCATAAATAATGTTGCCATGTTTCTAAAGTCCTAACAAGAGCATATAATTCTTTATCATAAGTAGAATAATTCAGACTAGGCCCACTCAATTTTTCGAAAAAGTATGCAACAGGTTTGCCATCTTGTAATAACACACCTCCTAATCCAAATCCACTAGCATCACATTCAAGCTCAAAAGTCTTATTAAAATCGGAAGTTGGAGTAAAGGAGCATGTGTCAACTTATCTTTCAATACCGTGAAGGCTTCTTCCTGTAGTACCCCAAACAAAAGGCACATCCTTCTTTGTAAGCTCATTGAGAGGTGCAGCAATGGTGCTGAAATCTCTCACAAAACGCCTATAGAATCCAGCGAGGCCAAGAAAACTCCTCACTTGTGTGACCGTTTTGGGCTGCGGCCAACTCTCAATAGCTTCAATCTTGGCTTTATCAACTTCAATTCCCTGTGGAGTAACAACATAGCCAAGAAAAGACACTCGGTCGGTGCAAAAGGTGCACTTCCCAAGGTTACCAAACAAACGTGCATCACGTAGAGAGCAATAAAAACAGCACGTAAATGTTCCAAATGTTCTTCCAAAGATTTGCTATAAATCAGTATATCATCAAAATAGACTACCACAAATCGTCCAATGAAAGCACGTAAAACTTCGTTCATTAATCTCATGAAAGTACTACGTGCATTAGTTAACCCAAAAGGCATGACTAACCACTCATATAATCCGAACTTAGTTTTAAATGCTGTTTTCCATTCATCTCCCAATTTCATACGAATTTGATGGTATCCACTATGCAAATCAACTTTGGAGAATATTGTAGAGCCACTCAATTCATCAAGCATATCATCGAGCCTAGGAATAGGGTGACGATAACGAATAGTAATATTATTAATGCCTCTACAATCAACACACATACGTGATGTACCATCCTTTTTCGGCACTAGAATAATATGAACAGCACAAGGACTAGGGGATTCGCGTATATAACCTTTGTCGAGCAGCTCCTGTACTTGATGCATAATCTCCTTCATCTCCTCTGGATTGGTACCGTATGCTGCACGGTTGGGTAATGATGCACCGGGAATTAAATCAATTTGATGATCAATCCCTCGAATAGGTGGTAATCCCGGTGGCACGTCTTGTGGAAAGACGTCAGCGAACTCCTGCAAAATGTTAGTGACAGCAGGTGGCAAAGAGGAAGGCACGTCCTCGAATGAAAATAACGCCTCTTTGCACACAAAAGCATAGCAAACAGATTTGCTAAAATCTAGCTCATCAATATCAGATTTGGTGGCAAGTAAACATGCACTTTTCAATTTAATTTCAGAAGCAACAGTAGATGGTTTATTATTAGGCTTCATGTGTTGCTCAAATTCTTTTGCCACAATGATGAGGACATCAATACCATTGTTACACCCACAGCCCTATTTGCTATACATCTTGGACCAATTACTAGAGCTCATGCATCCAACTAAATTACGGTACTTTCGTTTCTTGGTAATGATTCTAATGTTCATGAGAATATGATGCTGCCTAAATTGGATACATTTGTTTTGCTTACAAATGAAGGGCCTAGCTTGGAGAAGGATGAACATTGGAGCAAGAACACACATGGAGTTGATGGCATGCGCAAGGAGATCAAGAACGGAGTTACAAGTGATGATTTCAGGACTTTGAAGCCACCATAAGGAGTGCATGAAGCCTTGGACGAAATATACAAGATGCCACTTCATAATATTAGTCCATAGGCTATTCTAGGTGCTCGTCACCTTATTATTGGGCCAGGCCCATGTAATTTCGAAATACATTAGTATAGGCTATTTTTAGAGTCCGTATGTGTGGGAAACAAGAGATAGGGTTAGTTTGGACCCCTCCACCAAGGGCCACGAAATTCACCCCTCTTCCTCCATATATACAGCCCTTAGGGCACCGTTTAGACTTGGGTTTTGTTTAGATCAAAAGTTCGCCATAGCTGCAACTTCGCGTGCCGTTTGTGTTCAACGACCGCACAAAGGCGTCCACAGAACCCCACCTTGATCAATAAAGCTTTCATCTTATATTCGCAATATCCAGATTGCAATCTCGGTTTCTTGCTTGTTCTTCGTTTGCTCGCGAAATAGACCCTCGTGGTCGGGTTGATCGTGCTCGGCGTGGTCAATAACCTCTCGGAGTTGGTTTAGCGATTGCTAAAGCGCGGCGTCCTCGCTGCGTTCGTAGTCGGATCGTCAAAGTCGACTTCCACCAAAGCGAAATCCACCATCTCATCGAAGGCGGGACACCTTTGCCTCTATCAAGTGGTATCAGATTTCCGTGTTGCTCGGTGAGATTTTACGATTTTCGTAGTTTAGATCGAGTCTGTTCTTCATACCTACAGTCCACGAAAAAGCCAAAAAAAATTAGGGTTAGGTCATCATATCCGAACCAATCGAGCCTTTGCATAATCCTTTACGTATTTGCGTTGTTGAATTTGCGGTTGCATCGTGCGTGTCGAGTTCTTTGGTCTTAGAGTCTAGTCTTTTAGAGTTTGAGTTCGGTCATAAGTTGTCACGCCGCCGCACCATCATCATCGCCCTGCCATCTACCACCACCGCTTATCCGCCACCGCTTGAATCCGTATCCATATACCACCACCGCCATATATACCACCACCGTTGCCATATACCACCACCATATATCCACCACCAATCCGAAGTTCCTTGCATATTAGATTTGTTTTCGGGATCCATCTAAATTCGATTCGTGTTTCCTTATCCGAGTAGGTTTGGATTCCAGCAATCTTTTGCCGTCCGTAGAAGAGGTTGGTTTCAAAAAAAAAAAAAAAAAAGACTAGACGCTAAGACCAAAGAACTTGACACGACGATGCAACCCCAAATTCAACAAAGCAAATACAGAAAAAGATTATGCAAACGCTCAGATTGGTTCGGATGGGATGAACTAACCCTAATTTTTTTGGCTTTTTCTGGACTATAGGTATGAAGAACAGACTCGATCTAAACTACGAAAAACGTAAACTCTCACCGAGCAACACGGAAATCGATACCACTTGATAGAGGCGGAGGTGTCCCGCCTTCGATGAGATGGTGGATTTCGCTTTGGTGGAAGTCGACTTTGACGATCCGACTACGAAGCGAAGCGAGGGCGTCGCGCATAGCAATCGCTAAACCAACTCCGAGAGGTTATTGACCACGCCAAGCACGATCAACTCCGACCACGAGGGTCTGCTTCTGCGAGCAAACGAAGAACAAGCAAGAAACTAAGATTGCAATCTGGATATTGCGAATATAAGATGAAAGCTTTATTGATCAAGGTGGGGTTCTGTGGCGCTTTGTCCGGTCGTTGAACACAAACGGCACGCGAAGTTGCAGCTATGGCGAACTTTTAATCTAAACAAAACCCAAAGTCTAAACGGTGCCCTAAGGGCTGTATATATGGAGGAAGAGGGGTGAATTTCGTGGCCCTTGGTGGAGGGGTCCAAACTAACCCTATCTCTTCTTTCCCCACACATACGGACTCTAAAAATAGCCTATACTTATGTATTTCGAAATTACATGGGCCTGGCCCAATAATAAGGTGACGACACCTAGAATAGCCTCTGGACGAAATTTATGAAGTGGCATCTTGGATATATTTCGTCCAAGGCTTCATGCACTCATTATGGTGGCTTCAAAGTCCCGAAATCAGCACTTGTAACTCCGTTTGTCCCCTTGCTTTGCCATCATCTCCATGCTTGTTCTTGCTCCAATGTTCATCCTTCTCCAAGCTAGGCCCTTCATTTGTAAGCAAAACAAATGTATCCAATTTAGGCAGCATCATATTCTCATGAACATTAGAATCATTACCAAGAAACGAAAGTACCTGGTAATTTAGTTGGCGTGCGCGAGCTCTAGTAATTGGTCCAGTATGTATAGCAGCAGGGGCTGTGGGTGTAACAATGGTATTGATGTCCTCATCAAAAATAGGTGCACTCAAACTCACGTATGGTGGAGTCACTCATCTCACTCAAGTGGTGTGGGTTGTGGCTCTCCTCACATGGGAATTGTGGCAACTCATCATGTATGGGGCTAGTGGTGAAGTCACTCTCACTCTCAATATGGTGGCACAAGTCACTCAAGTCATCATACGTCGCCGTGGTCGAAGGGAGAATCCCATGCTCAACCATCTCGTCGTGGTCACCGTGGATGAAGGCCGAAGATGGCACATCATCTCTCTCGCCTCCTAAGATGGAAGCATCATCCTTGCTCGCCACTTTGTCGCTAGCCTCCAAAGCTTGGTCCTTGGGAGCATCATCTTGGAGCTCGTCGGGCTTGGACATCTTGGTGGTACTAGCCTCATGCTTGTCGTAGAGCTTGGTCGCCGCGAAGTTTGCTTGGGGTGGAGAAGCCTTGGCCTTCATGAGTTCTTGTTCTGCCTTGAGAGCACCAATGTAGTAGTCGTCGATGGACTTGTAGTTCTTGAGGACGATGGTCTTGGAGATGTCGTTGTGCAATCCCATCATGAAGTGGAACTTCATCGAAATGGGGTCGTCCACGCCGGCTCGTCGCAAGGCAATCATCATCTCCTTGAAGTACTTGTCGATGGACTTGGATCCTTGGGTGGTGTTCTCCAATTGGCGTCGAAGTTGTTCCGTGTAGGTTGGAGGCACAAACTCTCGCCGCAAAGCTTTCTTCGTCTTGGGCCAACTCATGTCGTAGTACTCTGAAGGTGTGTGAAGCCACCATGCCGATGCGTAGTCGTGGAAGTTTCTTGTGGCGCACTTCACTTGATCTTCGGGAGGAACTTGATGTAGCTTGAGGTAGTCATCCATCAAACGCTCCCACTCGAGGTACTCCTCGGGTTCTTGAGTTCCATAGGAAGGAATCGCGTGGTCGATGTCGAGGTCGTAGTAGCTCGTGGAAGTCGTGGTCTTGAGCTTGGGGAGCTTCTCTTGAGCGTAGTCTTGGGGTTCTTGTTGGCGAAGATGCCGTATGTCCGTAGGCGAAGATGCCTTGAAGTCGCTTGGCGAAGATGCCAAGGGAGATGGTGAAGTCATTGGCGGTTGTTGATGTAGAGCTCTTGACCTTCACGTTTTGTTGGTGATGGTGTCGATGCCGATGTGATCTTGCGGAGATGGTAGCTCGGAAGCATGTGCTCTTGGCGTCTTCTCGAAGATGAGGAAGATCGCTTGTAGGACTTGATGAGGGCTTTGATCTCCTCCATTTTAGCTTGCATCTTGGCGTCGGAGTTGTTGTTCATGGCATCGAACTCGTCGTTGTTGTTGTAGACCGAAGATGAAATGCCTTGCCTATCCATCACAAGACTCGAGTAGAGGTGAGTAGGAAATGAGATAAACAATACCAAGTTACCTTTTCCCAATGTTGAGGATGTATCTCGTTTCACTCAATGTGAGATGAAAGAATAGTGGAATTGGTACCGGACTTGTTCACTCACACCTATCAAGTAAAGCTTATGGTAGAGCTCGGTGAGGATAGTGGCACAAAAATTTAATGCAAAATGTTAGCAAGAGTCAATAATGTTGAAAAAGATTCACAAATTCGCAAGAGAGACAAATGGACCAATAGCAATGAAAGGTACATGAAAACACACACACGGAAAGATAAATGGGGTCGTGCAACCAAGGAATGAGCACAAAATGTGGAATCCACGGAAAACGCTCGTGTTGCACAACTCAAGAGAGACGCTAGCACGATTGCTCAATAGGCGGATACGACACTTGTGCACAACCTGTAAGATGCAAAATGGATATTCTTTCTATCCCAAGTATGCTATGTATGTATGGTTCCCGGTGTTTCTCTCAAGCATGAGATCATATGATGTAGATTTGACAATCTTATGTGCAATGGGGTATGATGCTATGGCACTTGCTCACGAGCTCTTTGCTCTCTTTTTGCTTAAAAGCTTTCTTTTCTTTTTCTTTTTTTTTCTATGGCCACTTTTGCACAATGTACAAACGAAGATAGCAATTGTGTATATGCGGGAACAAACTTGAGGCACAATGGATGATATGATACCAATATGGTATGGTATGTATGCAATGGAATGGTGGATCACTAATGTGCACAAGTAACGTTGCCGGCAATACTCAAATGGCTAGTCTCCATAGGTAAGTGACGCAAAATGGGCTAGGGGTTAACAATGCAATTGCAAGGGAATATACAAAGGTGTCGTCGAGGTTACCGTCCTTTGCGATGATGAGTGGCGGTGTTCTTGGTGTAGATACCAAGAAGATGGAGACTCGTCCCTAAGTAGTCGAAACACCTTAGGAAACGGAAAAACCGCAAACTCAAAATCTCAAATGACAAATGTCAAAAATGGTGGTAGCGAAAAGCGGTGGTGGTTTTGCACTAGGCAAATGCGGAAGTGGAATGATGGACATACACGTGTCGGAGTTGAAGTTGCCGTCCCTAAGTAGCCGAAACACCTTAGGAGACACAAGCTACAACTCAAACAAGCTCAAACAAAATTGGGTTAAGTTTGGTTGTCGGAAGTGTATGGTGGGAATGTCTATGCAGAAGTGGTGGTGGTGGTGGTTGATGAAGAAGCAACTGTCCCTAAGTAGCCGAAACACCTTAGGAGACTCAAGTCACTACTTAAACAACCACATATGCAATAGGGAACAAAATGGGTTAGGTTGCGGAAGTCGGTGGTGGTAATGCGGATGATATGGTGGAGGGCCTAGGCAAAGATGCCAAAATTCCGAAAAGTTGATGGTGTCAAATGGTGTTGGTGGTATTTTTGTGGGATAGGGGATGTCAATAGCTTCAAAACGAGCTAAAGAACGTCAAAATCGGAGTTCGGATGAATTAGTTATGGACAAAACAAGATTTCAGCCGTGTCGGTTTTCAGGTAACCGGACATCCGGAGGAGGTCCAGCTCATCCGGGCTATGTCCGGATGATCCGGAGGACATCCGGATGATCCGGGTTCGTCGGCCAGCCTGTTTTTGGTGCGCGATTTATCCGGACATCCGGGGCGTCCCAGCTGATCCGGCTTGGTCCGATGATCCGGAGAAGGTCCGGATGATCCGCCAAGTCAACCCGCCGGGATTTGCTCTCGGGGACGAATTTTTGGGCGGAAATGGATGATTTTCGGGCAAAATTTGAGGGATTTCGTGGATGGAAGGTGGGAAACTTGGGAGATGCTAGATCCACTTGAAACCAAGCAAATCCATGGATCAAAATCAACAAAACTTCATCAAACCAACAAATCACAAAAAATTTTGGGGCTATTTTTGGTGGGGATTTTCGGATTTTAGGACGAAATCAAGCAAAAGAAGGCTAGAAAACGGTGGGAGGGGCTCCAAAAACGTGATCAACGTGGCTCATGATACCATATGATGTAGGGTGGAACCCTATAGCGACGATCTTTCACGTTTGGGTGGGATCCTCGAAGAACACGATGAACACGGGAAGAACGGGAGAAATCACAAGGGGAAATACTCAAGAACAAGTCCAAATCACACATCCAGTAGACAATCAAACACACAAGATCACAAGGTACATGAACAACAAAGGGAAAGATACAAGGTAAGGTTCATCTCTAGGAGGAGGTCTTGATGATATCCTAGATGGATCTTCCCACAAGGGGGTCTTGATGATATCACGCGGGATCTTCTCCTAGATGGAGGTCTTGGCCTCCAATGGAGTAGTGGTCTCTCTCTCTCAAGAGTAGAGATAGGTAGGAGCAAAGCTCACCTAAGAATGAGCTATCACTTTGCTAACCCTAGAAAGGAGGTGGAGGAGGTCTATTTATAGCCCAAGGGCGAAGGGGTAAGTGAGGCGATGGGGTACACGGGCTTCGGCCCAAGTTCTGTGTGGCGCGGGTCCGGATGATCCGGATGGTGGCGGATGATCCGGGTGTCGAAGTCCGGATGATCCGGCGATCGTCCGGATGATCCGGCCGTCGAGCGAGTTCTGTAGTCTTCGGACACGTTAGCGGATCGTCCGGAGGTCGTCCGGATCGTCGAACTCGGTCCGGATCATCCGGCTGGGCGTCCGGATGATCCGGGCAACTCCAGTCTTCTTCTCCTTTCTTCCGTCTCCTCTTCCACGCTTCCCTCGTGGACGGTGTAGTCGTTCCTTGGCGCTTGCACTCATCCTTGACATCCGTGAAGCTCCGACAATACCTATGCATGCACACGTAAAGAGTGTCAAGTAGTATACCATCCTCGAGAGTGTCAAGTGAGTACGTGTAAAGGAGATGATTCACCTTTGTGTATGTGAAGTAGATGTCGCACGTGTCACTTGCCAACTGGGCTCTTGACATGGTGATGCCCGTAGGATGCTCCGCATCAAAGGATCTCCACCAAGCATAAAAATACACATAGGGATATCATAATGGTTCATCATGGGTAAATGCAAGCAAGGGTCACAATTGCATGGCAAAGGCATAGGAGCAAGCATAGCATGCAAAGTGAACACGGTAAAATGAGCATAAGGTGACAAGTGGTAAATGACCCATAGCCGTGTAAGAGATAAGTAAAAGAGATGCGCGTAGTTCTTGCGCGAAGGGAATGGTTGTAAGGATAGTCCACGGGATGCCAAGTCATCGTTGCTCTCAAGAGCTCGTTTCGTCAACTCTTGGGATTGAGAGGTTGACGAGTATATGAGAGTACCTACACAAAACAAAGACAAAGGAAAAATTGTGTGTGCATGGTACATGTACACATCATCCATCATGATGCGCACATGCATGTGTCGGTTAGCACAAAATAGCCAATGCTCAAATAAATGAGATGCGTGATATAGAAACATGTCATCGATCATGATAGGTTTGTTATTATGTATAGCATAATGGAGACTCAAATTGTGTAATGCATCACGAGCAATATCTAGAGCATTGTTATTCATGGAATGCATATGGTGCACGCAATTATGAGAATCATGCAAAGTATGAGATGCATCAAAATCTCCCAATATGTATGGGTGTCTCCTCATGAACATTAATGGAAACATCACACGGAGAATATTGACAACATCCAAAACAATGTATATTCAAAACAATGTGATCATGGTATGGCATAGTGGATGAATTGCGCAAATCATGTAAAGGAAGCATGGCAATATCATCACATGAAAAATAAAAGCCAATGACCATCATCTCGTCATCTATGCCATAAGTGCAAATAGGATTTATTTTAATGGGGCATGCATAGTTACTATGTTGAGATTGTAGGGATGCAATATGGGAGATCTCACTCATAGCATATGACTAGTTCAATGGATTGTCAAACATGAAGTGACCAATAGAATTTTCACATGATATCCTATGAAACATAGCATCACAACTAGTCAACTCAACATGCTCATCATCATATTCATCATAAATAGGTAAGTCAAGGCATGAAGAAGTCTCACTAGCATGAAGCATGGTAATAGGTGGGTCATCATCATGGGAGCAATCATTGTCAAGAGCGTCCACTAGTGGGACAAGAGAAGCACCATCACCTATGTTACCATTGGAAGGTCGCTCATGTGTTGTAGGTGAGGTGTTGAAGAGCATATCATTGTCATCTTCATCTTGATGGAACCATGTGGGGGGTGCATCATCGTCCATCATGGCCATCGTCGTTTCCATAGGAGGTATTGACTCATCAATGGTAGGCATGTCGTCATGTAGGAGACCTAGCACCAAAGAAGAGAACACACTAGGAGTAGAGGTTAAGTCATTAGAAATCATAGTGGCCACACATGCCATGTCAACTACCTCACTCTCTAAGTGTTGTGGCTCACTCACTCCCTCAATGATGCTCTCACTCATATGGTTGGTGGAGTCACTCAAATGGCGCTCAACCTCACGTAGGATGTGTGGCATGCTCTCATGTGTGGGGCTAGTGGTGGTCACACTCATCCTCTCATAGGAAATGCTCTCAATGTCACGTATTGTGGAGTCACTCATGTCACTCATGTGGTGGTGGCTCTCCTCACATGGCACTTGGGGCATCTCAACATATGTGGGTGTCGGAGAGATGTTGGTGCAAATGTCTCCATGTGCGGTCGCGTAGCTTGACTCGGAGTATGAGTCCAAAGTGGGCGTCGTCTTCATGTTGTTGAAGAGGTTTGCGCTCGTCGCCGTAGTCGAAGGGAAAGGCCCTTGCTCGACCGTCTTGTCGCCGTCTTGGTGTGGGAGGCCCATATGATGTGGCACCTCGTAGCTCGTCTCCATGACCGAAGGGAGTTTCCCATGCTCGGCCATCTTCCTTGAGGGGCTTCCGAAGATGGAAGTGTCGCCCTCGCTTGTAGGTGGTCGCCTTGTTGTTGAGGATGTCGATGTAGGCGAACTCATGGGAAGTAGGCGAAGATGCCGTATGTCCAAAGGCGAAGATGCCTTGGGAACACTTGGCGAAGATGCGAAGTCGTTGATGTAGCCATAGCGCCGTCTTGGTGGTGGTCTTCTCGCGGTCTTCTTTTGTTCTCTTGAAGCTTGGACTTGGCGTGAAGTAGGGCTTGTTGGGACTTGTGCATTTGCCCTTGTGGAGCATCTTCATGATGATGATGTCGTTGTCGTGCTTGAGCTCGTAGTAGATGGCGTTCGTCGTCGTCGTGCATGTGATGCTTGGAGGTGACTTGCCCTTCATGACGATGTTGATCACGAATGTGATGGTGGTCGCCATGTAGATGTGGACAAGGACGATTTGCACTTGCATCTTTTTCATGCTCCGAAGACTTGTGTCTTGAATGTCGCCGCCTTGAGGATGACGAAGGGGAAGAATACTTGATCAAGGCTCTAATCTCCTCCATCCTTGCATCTTGCTCCTCTTTATGTGCGGCAAGCTTCTTGTCGATGTAGTCCCTTCTCCTTGCTTTGGAGTGACGAATGTTGATGGAGATGTTCTCGATGCACTCTCGCAATCTTGATTGTGCGCCTTGCACTTGTCGTTGTAGATCGAAGATAGACGCTTCGGTGATGTAGTTGTTCACGCCATTGTTGTTGTCGTAGACCAGAGAGGAAATGCCTTGCCTATCCATCACAAGACTCGAGCAAATATGAGTGGAGAAAGAGAAGAACTTATACCAATGTACTTGACCGATGTTGACAATGAATCAAGTTCACTCAAATGCAGATAGTGAAATAGCACTATTGGTACCAATCCTTGTCGGTTCTCACACCTACACAAGTAAAGCTTATGGTGGAGCTTGGTGAGGATAATGGCACAAAAATTTAATGCAAAATGTTAGCAAGAGTCAATAATGTTGAAAGAGATTCACAAATTCGCAAGTGAAACAAATGCACCAATAGCAAAGAATGGCACACGGAAACACACACACGGATAGATAAATGGGGTCGTGCAACCAAGGAGTGAGCACAAAATGTGGAATCCACGGAAAACGCTCGTGTTGCACAACTCAAGAGAGACGCTAGCACGATTGCTCAATAGGCGGATACGACACTTGTGCACAACCTATAAGATGCAAAATGGATAAACTTTCTATCCCAAGTATGCTATGTATGTATGGTTCCCGGTGTTTCTCTCAAGATGATCCAAGATGATCGGATATGACAATCTTATGTGCAATGTGGTATGATGCTATGCCACTTGCTTACAAGCTTCTTTGCTCTCTCTCTTTTGCTTAAAAGCTTTATTTCTCTTTTTTTCTATGGCCACTTTTGCACAATGCACAAACCAAGATAGCAATTGTGTATATGCGGGAACAAACTTGTAACACAAGATATGATACCAACATATGATATGGTATGTATGCAATGGGAAGTATGATCACTAATGTGCACAAGTCACGTTGCCGGCAATACTCAAATGGCTAGTCTCGATAGGCAAGTAATGCAAAATGGGCTAGGGGTTAACAATGCAATGGCAAGGGGAATATACAATGGAGGGATACCACCATACCAAGATGATATGGAGGTTACCGTCCGGCGATGATGAGTAGCGGCATTCTTGATGTAGATACCAAGATGATGGATACTCGTCCCTAAGTAGCCGAAACACCTTAGGAAACGGAAAAACCGCGTACTCAAAATCTCACACGTCAAATGTCAAAATGGTGGTAGCGGAAAGCGGTGGTGGTTTGCACTTGGCAATGCGGAAGTGGGATGATGGGCTATACACGGTGTAAGAGTTGGAAGCACACGGTCCCTAAGTAGCCGAAACACCTTAGGAGACACAAGCCACAACTCGAAAAAGCTCAAACAACAATTGGGTTAAGTTGTGTTGTCGGAAGTGTATGGTGGTAAAGCCTATGCGGAAGTGGTGGTGGTGGTTGATGAGGAAGCAACCGTCCCTAAGTAGCCGAAACACCTTAGGAGACTCGAATCACAACTCAAACAACCATGAGGAACAAAATTGGTTAGGTTGCGGAAGTCGATGGTGGTGTAGCGGATGATGTGGTGAAAGCCCTAGGCAAAGATGCCAAAGTTCCAAAAATTTGATGGAGTCAAATGATGTTGGTGGTATTTTTGTGGGATGGGGGATGTCAAGAGCTTCAAAATGAGCTAAAGAACGTCAAAATCGGAGTTCGGATGAATTAGTTATGGACGAAACAAGAATCAGCCGAAGTCAAAACCTACAGGTTACGGACGTCGGTAAATGGACGGATGTCCGGGGCGTCGGACGTCCGGAAAGGTCGGAAATCCGTAAATTTGGCTCGGGTTAGGGATTCCGGTTGTCCGGAAAAGGTCGGACGTCCGGTCGTTCCTGGGGCTCCGGACGTCCGTAAAAGTCCGGTCGTCCGGTTGGTCGGGGTCAACGCGAAAATTGAGTTCGGGGGCGCGATTTTGGGCGGAAAATAGAGATTTCGGGGTCAAAATTCGCGGGATTTCATGGATGAAAGATGGGGAAACTTGGGAAAATGCTAGATCCACTTGAAACCAAGCAAATCAATGGATCAAAATCAACAAAACATCATCAAACCAATAAATCACAAAAAAATTGGGGGCTATTTTTGGTGGGAATTTTCGGATTTAGGCAAGAACACACAAAATCAAGCTAGAAAAGGAGGGGTAGTGATGCGGAGCATCCCTCCATCATCCCCATGGACTCTACATCAACACATCCGACCCCACAAGGACCTATGACTCGAGCACGTGAAAGAGCTCTTGAAACCGAGGTGACTTCTCTCCTAAATGATATTTCATATGACCCTCTCGAGACATGGCTACTACCTAAGTCAGATACACTATGCATTATTAGGTGTCAACAAGAACCTCCCGAGGATGCGCGTGAAGATGGACAAGCTGCCCACTCCACGGATGAAGAGAACCAGCTGAAAAGGACAAGTTCACCTTCCAGGCCCCGGAGATCCGGCCTATACCCCGGACATCCGGCCCCAAGAGACGCCAACACAGCAGCCGCAGCTCAGCCAAGAAGACTCCAGGGCCCGGACATCCGGCCCCCAGGTCCCGGACATCCGGCCTCCCACGAAGCCCCGGAAATCCGGCCCTCTGCCCAAATCCGCGCCCGCACTGAGACTACAGAAGGTCGCACCGCCAGCCCGGACATCCGGCCACCAGCCCGGACATCCGGCCTCCCATGAAGCCCCGGACATCCGGCCCGAGGCCCGGACATCCGGCCTCACTTGCGCGTGAACAGTGAAGGGCCGAAGCCCATGTACCCTTTCGCCCCCGTAGACTATATATACTCCATCCCCTTCCTCTTTCTAGGGTTAGCATTAGATTAGCTCATATTTGTGTGAGAGCCTTTGCTAATCCACTCGGTTACTTCTCCTCGGAGATTAGAACCTTCTCGGAGAAGATCCCTCAGCGGATTCAAGACCCCTATCTAGGGAAGAACATCAAGGCCTCCTCTTGGAGATGAACGGTTCCTTTGTATCCTTACTTTAGTTGACTTTGTATCTTGTGGATCTCTTATGTGTGTGGTGATCTAGCACTTGTGTGATTGATTCCTTATTGGTTGAGTGGTTCCCTCTCGTTTTCCCCGTGTTTCCCCTTGTGCTTCCGCGTGTTCTTCGTGATTCCTCCGTAGGATCCACTCCAAACGTGAAAGATCGACACTATAGGGTTCCACTCTACATCATATGGTATCATGAGCCACGTTGATCACGTTTTTGGAGCCCCTACCCCGTGTTTTCTAGCTTGATTTTGTTATTTTCGTCCTAAATCCGAAAATCCCCACCAAAAATAGCCCCAAATTTTTTTTTGTGATTTGTTGGTGTGATGAAATTTTGTTGGATTTGGTCCATGGATTTGTGTTGCTGCGTGTGGATCTAGCTTTCCCCACCCTCCCCACCCTTTTCCATCCACCAATTTGTCCGAATTTTGCCCCGGAGTTGCAATTTTTCCCCGCGGAGTTCTTCGTGTTCGTCCCCGATCCAGAGCCCGGACATCCGACCCGTGTTCCCCGGACATCTGGAGCCCCGGACATCCGGCAATTGGCCCGGACATCCGGCCCCTGGAAACAACAACTCCAACACCCCGCGCCCATTTCGATACCTTTACCAAATTTTGCCACGGTGCCCACAACACATTCCGCATACCCACAACACTTTCCAAAAACAAACCCACCCCTCACCGCTACATCCTATGTCGATTTTGATGTGTCTTGGTCTTTGAGATTTTGAGTTGTGGTTCCCGTGTCCTATTGTGTTTCGGCTATATAGGTACGGTTCGACGTCATCATCACCACCGCTCATCTCCATCGACTACTCAACATTGCCAAGGACGGTAACTTCGACGACATCTTTGTCATAACTTGCAATTGCATTGATACCCCACATGGCCTTACTTTTGCGTAGCTTACCCATCGAGACTAGCCATTGAGTATTGCCGGCAACGTGACTTGTGCACATTTAGGGATCATACTCCATAGCATACATACCATACCATACCATAGTGGTGCATATCTTGGGATCCACTTGTGTGTCACAAAGTTGTCATAGCATACACAATTGCTATCTTGGTTCGTGAAGTTTTGCATGAGAAAAGAGCTCAAAAGTGAAAGAGCCACCCAAGCTTTTAAGCAAAGAGGAAAGATAAGCAAAGAGCTTATAAGCAAGAACCATAGCATCATACATCATTAAGATTGTCATATTGGATCATCTTGGATCATTGCACCGTAACACCATACATATAGCATACTTGGGATAGAGATAGTTGCATTCTTGATGAGGACATGACTACCTTGGATATGACCAAAAATATTGCATACATGCATATTTGTCAGGTGATTTCTAGTGCAAACTATTCAATAATCTATTTATGTTATCCAGAACAAAAATGCTTCACACACTTTTGTGTTTTGTCTAATTGCTGGTGATGAGGACATGACTACCTTGGATAAGACTAAAAATATTGCATACATGCATATTTGTCAGGTGATTTCTAGTGCAAACTATTCAATAATATATTTATGTTATCCAGAACAAAAATACTTCACATACTTTTATGTTTTGTCTAATTGCAGGTGTATGGGACATTTGTACAATCCACATATGAAGATAAGGGAAAAGGAGAAGTTTAGGTGCTGTTTAAAAAGTCTTCCCACGTCACTTTTGGGACAAGAGAAGATAGAGTCCAAGTCTCTCACGTTCTGGATTCAGATTCGGACTGCAGAGACACACCTGACTCAAAACGTCAACAACTTTTCATACGGACTCGAATTGGGTGATTCTTTTTTTGTTGGAAAGTAGATTTCATTTTCTTTCCAGCACAGTTGGAATCACCTTAAAATCCGTCCGGAGCGTTGAGTTGTGGACAAAACAATCTGACGCTGCACCAGAATCCGAGTCAAACTACAAGTCCAAAGGTGTTACGTCACCTCCACTTGGGCCCATTGGCCTTGTACGACCTAGGGTTAGTTTTAGGCTGCCTTGGGACGTCCTCCCACCTCCTTGGCCGCCACCCCTTGCTCCTATATAAGTAGATCCATCTAGTAGCTTTTCCTTGGGATTTGTTTAGTTAAAGTTAGCCATTGCAACTTCGTACTTCGTTTGTGTCCAACGACCAGACCAAGACCGCTTACGGATCCCCATCTTTATCAATACTTCATACATACTCGCAATATTCAGATTGCTTTTATCATATTCTTGCTTGTTCTTCGATTGCTGCAGGAATAGACCTTCGTGGTCGTTGATCGTGCTCGGCGTGGTCAATAACCTCTCGGAGTTGGTTTAGCGATTGCTAAGGTGCAACGTCGTGCACGTTTGTAGTCGGATCGTCAAAGTCGTCTCCACCAAATCGATATCCATCATCTCATCGAAAGATCGGGACACCTCCGCCTCTATCAAGTGGTATCAGTTTTCAGGTTGCTCGGTGAGAATTTCCAGTTTTCCCTAGATTAGATTTATTTTCTTTCCTATTGTCCAAGAAAAAGCCACAAAAAATAGTTAGATCTATTCACCCTTTGTCCAAGCCACTCTGAGCCTTTGCAATTTTCTTTTCATTGGTTGCATTATTGAATTATCGGTTGCATCGTCGTGTTGAGTTGCTGGTCTTAGTGTCTAGTTTCTTTAGAGTTTCGAGTTCTGTTCACATTAGTCACGCCGCCGCTGCATCATTATGCCTTCCGTTGTCCACCATCCCATCTATTAATTTCCACCACGTGCTCTGCTACTGTTCATTGTCATAATCATAGTTGAGGTCATTCACATCTTCGCCAGATCCAATCTGCATCTTATCTAGTTTGTCTTGGAAAGAGAGAGAAAAAAAGAGAAAAAAAAAGAAAAAGAGAGAAAGAAAAGGAAAGAAAAAAAAAAGAAAAAGAGAGAGAAGAAAAAGAAAAAAAAAGTGTGAGGAAAAAAAGAGAGAAGAAAAAAAATCGGATCTATCTAGAATCAATCTCGTACCTGAATTCGGATTGGAATCTGTTTTGCCCACTGTTCAGTAAAACAGGTGTATCTTCCTCATACGAAGTCCGTTTTGACTCCGTGAGTACTCAAATTAAAGCTAGCGACGAGCCGCATCTAAATAGTTGCAGAAGCTAGTTCAATATTTGACACCTCAAAATCGGCTTCTAAATAGGTCTTTTTGCCCTCTGAAGTTCGTGAACACAGCTTGTTCCAATTTTTCGTGCCAGTTTTAGAATTCTTTGACTCCTCATATCAACTCGAATTGAGTGATTCTTTTTGCATTGGAAAGCTTGAGTTAGTAGCATTCTTTGAAAGAATTTATCAGAAAATTGGCTCAAATTTTTCAAGAGGAAAGTTGGAGAGAGTTGTTGTATATCCTGCTTGGCGCTTGTTTTTCATCATTATCTTCACTGCCGTTGTGATCTTCACTTATATCTTGCTGTCAAGAGCTACTTAGTATCCTTCATTGATGCTAGTTGTGCTACGCCGTGACCTCATTAGTGTTCTAGGCTCGCGTCTCTAGTCCGGTCTAGCCTAGGACCAGCACAAGATCACGTCGTTGAGCGTTTATTCAACATTGCATCTTTGAATTGATTATTGCTAAAATTTTTTGCTACCATATATAGCCAACCCAGCTCCACATATTTCTACACCGTATACGTCGTTCCCGGCAATCGCTTTACACAATCTTGAGTTACTTGACACCGCTGGTTGCTGTCACCGCTTTGCCGCATGGTAAGAACTTGTAAGATATTGATGTTTGCTTTATTGTGAGCACTTTACAACCACATCCTAGTAGTTCATAGGAACATTATTCTCGAATTTTGTTTCTTGTTTCTACTAATCATGACAGGTTTCAGAGATAGAAGTTCTTGGACGACGAACACATCTTCACCATCACGAGAGTTGGGACAACACACACGAGCACATGGCCAGTTAGCTCTTTACCGTCATTTGAGGGTAGATTTAATCCTGCTATTTATCTAGCTTGGGAGCTTGAAGTAGAACAAGTTTTTAGTCAGCATGTTTTTTCGAACTTGAGCGAGTACGAGCTGCCACTAGAGCATTTATTGGTTTTGCTTCATTTGGTGGAGTGTGCATTGTAAGAAAAACATTGATAACCAACCCACAACTTGGAAAGATTTGAAAGATGTAATGAGAAAACAATTTTTCCCTTCTTACTATCATCGTGAATTGCTTCAAAATTTGAACAATTTAAACAAGGCAATAACACTGTTCATGCTTACTACCAAGAGTTCAAATCTTATATACATCATTGTGACATAGAAGAATCTGAGGATGATACAATGAATAGATTTTTGGTGGTTTGAACCATGATATTCGAGCAAGATTTCAGATATTCCTCGTTGCATTACTGGTATGTATGTTCGTGCTTGTACCTTTGAGAGACAAGCGATTCTGGGAGGATGCATTGGGTGACTACAACAACTACTATTGCAGTTCATGCTCACCACCGCCGGTTGGTTCATCCACCGTTGCACCTACTAGAGCAGCCCCACCTCGGATTGTGAGCGGCATCATCTCAAGAGCATGGTGCATTGTCTACGTCTGTACCTACATTAGCTACGTCTTTGCGACAAGGTAACAATAAAGGTATTGATGATTTAACTTCACATGAGAATGATGCATCCCTAGTTAACTTGAATGCATCATGTGTTGAGTTACCCGGTGATTTGAGCACATCACCTATTTTAGAGAATCTTAAAACTGTCATGAATCGTCATGTGATCAAACAACTGAAATACCAACAATTTTGAGTGCACCCATTGAATTAACTGTTGATGCAAAAGAATCAATGTTTAATCATTTTGATATGACCTCTAATCTTGGTGATGATTCGTGTCGAATGACTCATTGCATGTTTGCTTATCTAAGCATGTTGTAGCATGTAAATTTGATTCAAATAAGGTTTATTCACCAATGTTGGGATGGTTTAATGATGAACATTGTCAATCTTTTGAAATACATAAGAGCTTCACTTATATGTGCAAACTGAGTTGCAATATTTTCATGCCTTCCAATTCTTGTGCTAATTTGTTGGCTTTAGATTTTATGAACTATGCAAGTTACTCATCTATTCATGTGTCATATATGCAAAAATCAAGGGAAGTAAAAATGGATGACGTATACATATACAACATGTACACCTTGTCTCTTTTATTAGCCACATTTCAGATTAAGCAACGCCGAGGGGCGGCTTTGTTTTCAAGAAGGGAGGATGATGAGGACATGACTACCTTGGATAAGACTAAAAATATTGCATACATGCATATTTGTCGGTGATTTCTAGTGCAAACTATTCAATAATATATTTATGTTATCCAGAACAAAAATACTTCACATACTTTTATGTTTTGTCTAATTGCAGGTGTATGGGACATTTGTACAATCCACATATGAAGATAAGGGAAAAGGAGAAGTTTAGGTGCTGTTTAAAAAGTCTTCCCACGTCACTTTTGGGACAAGAGAAGATAGAGTCCAAGTCTCTCACGTTCTGGATTCAGATTCGGACTGCAGAGACACACCTGACTCAAAACGTCAACAACTTTTTCATACGGACTCCGAATTGGGTGATTCTTTTTTTGTTGGAAAGTAGATTTCATTTTCTTTCCAGCACAGTTGGAATCACCTTAAAATCTGTCCGGAGCGTTGAGTTGTGGACAAAACAATCTGACGCTGCACCAGAATCCGAGTCAAACTACAAGTCCAAAGGTGTTACGTCACCTCCACTTGGGCCCATTGGCCTTGTACGACCTAGGGTTAGTTTTAGGCTGCCTTGGGACGTCCTCCCACCTCCTTGGCCGCCACCCCTTGCTCCTATATAAGTAGATCCATCTAGTAGCTTTTCCCTTGGGATTTGTTTAGTTAAAAGTTAGCCATTGCAACTTCGTGTACTTCGTTTGTGTCCAACGACCAGACCAAGACCGCTTACGGATCCCCATCTTTATCAATACTTCATACATACTCGCAATATTCAGATTGCTTTTATCATATTCTTGCTTGTTCTTCGATTGCCTGCAGGAATAGACCTTCGTGGTCAGGTTGACTGTGCTCCGGCGTGGTCAATAACCTCTCGGAGTTGGTTTAGCGATTGCTAAGGTGCAACGTCGTGCACGTTTGTAGTCGGATCGTCAAAGTCGTCTCCACCAAATCGATATCCATCATCTCATCGAAAGATCGGGACACCTCCGCCTCTATCAGCTGGTGTATGGGACATTTGTACAATCCACATATGAAGATAAGGAAGAAAGAGATGTTTATTTGCTGTTCAAAAAGTTCTCTCACGTCACTTTTGGCTCAAGAGAAGATAGAGTCCAAGTCTCTCACGTTTTGGACTCAGATTCGGACTGCACAGATATACCTGACTCAAAACGCCAACAACTTTTTCATACGGACTCCTAATTGGGTGATTCCTTTTTTTGTTGGAAAGCAAATTTCATGCTCTTTCCAGCACAATTGGAATCACCTTAAAATACGTCCGGAGCGTTGAGTTATAGACGAAACAATCTGACGCTGCACCAGAATCCGAGTCAAACTACAAGTCCAAAGGTGTTACGTCACCTCCACTTGGGCCCATTGGCCTTGTACGACCTAGGGTTAGTTTTAGGGTGCCTTGGGACGTTCTCCCACCTCCTTGGCCGCCACCCCTTGCTCCTATATAAGTAGATCCACCTAGTAGCTTTTTCCTTGGGATTTGTTTAGTTAAAAGTTAGCCATTGCAACTTCGTGTACTTTGTTTGTGTCCAACGACCAGACCAAGACCGCTTACGGATCCCCACCTTTATCAATACTTCATACATACTCACAATATTCAGATTGCTTTTATCATATTCTTGCTTGTTCTTGATTGCTTGCGGAATAGACCTTCGTGGTCGTTGATTGTGCTCGGCGTGGTCAATAACCTCTCGGAGTTGGTTTAGCGATTGCTAAGGCGCAACGTCGTGCACGTTTGTAGTCGGATCGTCAAAGTTGTCTCCAACAAATCGATAGTTATCATCTCATCGAAAGATCGGGACACCCTCGCCTCTATCAAGTGGTATCAGATTTTCAGGTTGCTCGGTGAGATTTTACAGTTTTCATAGTTTAGATCGCATCATCATTCATACCTATAGTCCATGAAAAAGCCACAAAAAAGTTAGATCTGTTCATCCTTTATCCAAGCCATCCGAGCCTTTGCAATTTTCTATTCGTTGCTTGCATAGTTGAATTATCGGTTGCATCGTCGTGTCGATTGCTGGTCTTAGTGTCTAGTTCCTTTAGAGTTTGAGTTTCTGTTCACATTAGTCACGCCGCTGCATCATTATCCTTCCGCTGTCCACCATCCCATCTATTAATTTCCACCACGTGCTACGCTACTGTTCATTGTCATAATCATAGTTGAGGTCATTCACATCTTCGCCCGATCCAATCTGCATCTTATCTAGTTTGTCTTGGAAAGAGGGAGAAAAAAAAGATAGAGAAAAAAAGAGAGAAAAAAGGAAAGAAAAAAAAAGAAAAAGAGAGAGAAGAAAAGGAAAAAAAAAGCGTGAGAAAAAAAAAGAGAGAGGAAAAAAAATTGGATCTATCTAGAATCAATCTCATACCTGAATTCGGATTGGAATCTGTTTTGCGCACTGTTCAGTAAAACAGGTGTATCTTCCTCATACGAAGTCCGTTTTGGCTCCGTGAGTACTCAAATTGAAGTTAGAGACGAGCCGCATCTAAATAGTTGCAGAAGCTAGTTCAATATTTGACATCTCAAAATCGGCTTCTAAATAGGTCTTTTTGCCCTCCGAAGTTTGTGAACACAGCTTGTTCCAATTTTCAGGCCCGTTTTAGAATTCTTTGACTCCTCATATCAACTCGGAATTGAGTGATTCTTTTTGCATTGGAAAGCTTGAGTTAGTAGCATTCTTTGAAAGAATTTATCAGAAAATTGGCTCAAACTTTTCAAGAGGAAAGTTGGAGAGAAAGTTGTTGTATGTCCTGCTTGGTAGTTGTTTTTCATCATTATCTTCACTACCGTTGTGATCTTCACTTATATCTTGCTGTCAAGAGCTACTTAGTATCCTTCATTGATGCTAGTTGTGCTACGCCGTGACCTCATTAGTGTTCTAGGCCCGCGTCTCTAGTTCGGTCTAGCCTAGGACCAGCACAGTACCGTCGTTGAGCGTTTATTCAACATTGCATCTCTGAATTGATTATTGCCGCTAATCTTTTGCTACCATATATAGCCAATCCAGCTCCACATATTTCTACACCGTGTATACGTATGTTCACCTGGCAATCGCCTTACACAATCTTCAGAGTTATTTGACATCGCTGGTTGCCTGTCACCACCTGCCGCATGGTAAGAACTTGTAAGATATTGATATTTGCTTTACCATGAGCACTTTACAACCACATCCTAGTAGTTCATAGGAACATTATTCTGGAATTTTGTTTCTTGTTTCTACTAATCATGACAGGTTTCGGAGATAGAAGTTCTTGCACGATGGACACATCTTCACCATCACGAGAGTGGGGACAGCACACACAACCACATGGTCAGGTTATCTCTTTACCGTCATTTGAGGGTAGATTTAATCCTGCTATTTATCTAGCTTGGGAGCTTGAAGTAGAACAAGTTTTTAGTCAAGATGTTTTTTCCGAACTTGAGCGAGTACGAGCTGCCACTAGAGCATTTATTGGTTTTACTTCATTTGGTAGAGTGTGCATTGTAAGAAAAACATTGATAACCAACCCACAACTTGGAAAGATTTGAAAGATGTAATGAGAAAACAGTTTTCCCTCCTTACTATCATCGTGAATTGCTTCATAAATTTGAACAATTTAAACAAGGCAATAACACTGTTCATACTTACTACCAAGAGTTCAAATCTTATATGCATCATTGTGACATAGAAGAATCTGAGGATGATACAATGAATAGATTTTTGATGGTTTGAACCATGATATTCGTGCAAGATTTCAGTATATTCCTCGTTGCATTACCGGTATGTATGTTCGTGCTTGTACCTTTGAGAGACGATTCTGAGGAGGATGCATTGGGTGACTACAACAACTACTATTCCAGTTCATGCTCACCACCGTCGGTTGGTTCCTCCACCGTTGCACCTACTAGAGAAGCCCCACCTCGGATTGTGGCGTGACATCATCTCAAGAGTATGGTGCATTGTCTCGTGTGTACCTACATCAGCTCGTCTTTGCGACAAGGTAACAAATAAAGGTATTGATGATATAACTTCACATGAGAATGATGCATCCCTAGTTAACTTGAATGCATCATGTGTTGAGTTACCCGTGATTTGAGCACAACACCTATTTTAGAGAATCTTGATATTGTCATGAATCGTCATGTGATCAAACAACTGAAATACCAACAATTTTGAGTGCACCCATTGAATTAACTGTTGATGCAAAAGAATCAATGTTTAATCATTTTGATATGACCTATAATCTTGGTGATGATTCGGTGTTGAATGACTTATTGCATGTTTGCTTATTTAAGCATGTTGTAGCATGTAAATTTGATGCAAGTAAGGTTTATTCACCAATGTTGGGATGGTTTAATGATGAACATTGTCAATCTTTTGAAATGAATAAGAGCTTCACTTATATGTGCAAACTGAGTTGCAATATTTTCATGCCTTCTACTTCTTGTGCTAATTTTTGGCTTTAGATTTTATGAACTATGCAAGTTACTCATCTATTCATGTGTCATATATGCAAAAATCGAGGGAAGTAAAAATGGATGACATATACATATACAACATGTACACCTTGTCTCTTTTGTTAGCCACATTTCAGATTAAGCAACGCCGATGACGGCTTTATTTTCAAGAAGGGAGGATGATGAGGACATGACTACCTTGGATATGACCAAAATATTGCATACATGCATATTTGTCGGTGATTTCTAGTGCAAACTATTCAATAATCTATTTATGTTATCCGAACAAAAATACTTCACACACTTTTGTGTTTTGTCTAATTGCAGGTGTATGGGACATTTGTACAATCCACATATGAAGATAAGGAAGAAAGAGATGTTTATTTGCTGTTCAAAAAGTTCTCTCACGTCACTTTTGGCTCAAGAGAAGATAGAGTCCAAGTCTCTCACGTTTTGGACTCAGATTCGGACTGCACAGACATACCTGACTCAAAACGGCAACAACTTTTTCATACGGACTCCTAATTGGGTGATTCTTTTTTTGTTGGAAATTAAATTTCATGCTCTTTCCAGCACAATTGGAATCACCTTAAAATACGTCCGGAGCGTTGAGTTATAGACGAAACAATCTGACGCTGCACCAGAATCCGAGTCAAACTACAAGTCAAAAGGTGTTACGTCACCTCCACTTGGGCCCATTGGCCTTGTACGACCTAGGGTTAGTTTTAGGGTGCCTTGGGACGTTCTCCCACCTCCTTGGCCGCCACCCCTTGCTCCTATATAAGTAGATCCATCTAGTAGCTTTTTCCTTGGGATTTGTTTAGTTAAAAGTTAGCCATTGCAACTTCGTGTACTTAGTTTGTGTCCAACGACCAGACCAAGACCGCTTACGGATCCCCACCTTTATCAATACTTCATACATACTCGCAATATTCAGATTGCTTTTATCATATTCTTGCTTGTTCTTCGATTGCTTGCAGGAATAGACCTTCGTGGTCGTTGATTGTGCTCGGCGTGGTCAATAACCTCTCGGAGTTGGTTTAGCGATTGCTAAGGCGCAACGTCGTGCACGTTTGTAGTCGGATCGTCAAAGTTGTCTCCAACAAATCGATAGTTATCATCTCATCGAAAGATCGGGACACCCTCGCCTCTATCAATTCTTGCCTAGTAGGTTGTGCACAAGTTTGCGTATCCGCCTATTGTGCAATCGTGCTAGCGTCTCTCTAGTATTGTGCAACAAGAGCATTTTCGTGGATTCCACATTTTGGCTCACTTTTGGTTTGCACAATCCCATTTATCTATTTGCGTGTGTGTTTCCGTGTACCCATACTTGCTTGGTCTACTTGTTGCATTTGCAAATTTGTGAATCTTTTCCAACATTATTGAAGCTCACTTACTATTGCAATCAATTTTGAGCCAACATCCTAACCAAGCTCCACCAAAAGCTTTTACTTGTGTAGGTGTGAGAATCGACAAGGATCGGTACCAATAGTGCTATTTCATTGTCCGCATTTGAGTGAACTTGATTCATCTTCAATTTCGGTCAAAGGTACATTGGTATTCGTTCTTCTCCTTCTACCACTCACAATTTGTTTGAAATGATGGATAGGCCAAGTTCTTCTACAAATCCACTCTTCATCGAGCAAGATGACGACATGTCATCATACGTCACCAAGATCCACCTCTTTGCCGCACAACGAGCTCTCCATCAAGAGCAACAAGCAATGAGCGAACGCATCGACAACAAGCTCGACGCGCACAAGAAAGAGAACGATGCAAGAATGGACGAGCTCCGCGCCTTGTTGGTGAACCGCGTCCTTCTACTTCCTCACACCAAGACGGAGCCACCACTCAAGTCGCCACTCCGACGACTCCTTCTCCGACACAAGTACACCGTCATCGAACACTCTTGACGAAAGCAGCGTCAAGACCGTCATGCATCTCGCAACCCGCTACACGACAAGCATCCCCAAGAGCAAGTTGATGAACAAGTTCCTCGTCCTCAATCGAACCAAGTGGCGTTTGCTCAAGCTCAAGAACGACAACGTCTTCGTCGCTAACAAGAACAAGAACAAGCGCGCCTACATGAAGAGCAACAGGACGCCGAGGCTCAACGTCTTCAACAAGAACAACGAGAAGCACAAGCTCTTGAGGCGGAACGTGCCCTTCAAGCATCAAGCCGAGCTATCGCCAACCGCAATCGCGAAAGGCGCAATCAAGAGGAAGCCCTTCGAGAAGAAATACAAGAGAGGAACTACCATCCGTGTGCGCAACGTCAAGCACCACAAGCTCATCCACAAGCTCCTCAAGCTCAACCTCAACCTCTAGGTCAACAAGATCAAGTAGATCATGGACTTCCTCCACGCCAAGAGCAACATGAGGATGATTACCCTCCACGGCAAGAACTCCATCATCAACATCGACCACAACACAATGAAGAGCAACGCTATGGCAAGCTCAAGTTCACAATGCCCAAGTTCAACGGAAGCAATGATCCCGAAGAGTACCTCTCATGGGCATTGAAGGTCGACAAAATCTTTCGTTTGCACAACTATGAGGAAGAAAAGAAGATTGCTATGGCATCACTTGAGTTCCAAGACTATGTGCTCATATGGTGGGAACAAGTCCTTGAGCGCCGACAAGCAAGAGGTGAACCTCCAATCACCACTTGGGCTCAAATGAAGGATGTCATGCGAGCACGCTTTGTGCCCACCTACTACAACCGTGATCTCTTCAAGAAGCTACAACTCCTCAAGCAAGGAACAAAGAGTGTTGAAGAATACTACAAGGAAATGGAGATTGCCATGATTCGAGCCAATGTCACGGAGGATGATGAGCAAACAATGGCACGATTCTTGAATGGCCTCAATCATCCCATCAAGAAGATCGCCGACTTCCAACCCTACTCCAACCTCATTGAGCTCGTGCATCAAGCTACAAAGGCGGAACGTCAAGTGCAAGATGACTTCAAGTACGCCAAGTACTCATCCAAGACATACGGCTTCTCTAACAACCAAGCTTCAACAACTACTCCAACTTCGACATCAACCAAGCCTTCTCCAAGCAACGACGACAAGTCAAGTTACAAGAAAACTTCCTCAAGTTCAAGTCGTCTCCCTCCTACTACAAGCAACCTCAAGCCGCGTGCTTCATCATCTACTCCAACCGATGAGACCGTCAAGACAAGCTCCTTCAAGTGTTTCACTTGCGGCGGCCGAGGCCACAAGTCCTGTGAATGCACCAACAAGCGCACCATGATACTTAACGACGATGGCACCTACGACTCAATGAGTGAAGATGAAATGGACGCTATTGAGCAAGTGGCCATGCACCGGCGCATCAACGAGGATGAAGATGATCAAGTCTTTTGTGATGAAGATACGAGTCCCGCTCTTGTTGTCGCCAAAGTCTTGACACTTCAACATCAACAAGAAGAAGATCAAAGATGCCACATCTTCCACACAAAGGCCGGCATCAATGGACGCTCCGTCAAGGTCATCATCGATGGAGGTAGTTGCCACAACTTGGCAAGCGAAGAACTATGCTCCAAGCTCCAATTGGTCAAGAAGAAGCATCCGCAACCCTACAAGGTTCAATGGCTAAGTGACTCCGGCACTATACGAGTTGAGCATACGGTCCAAGTATCATTCAAAATAGGTGCATATGAGGACACTTTGGAGTGTGATGTGGTCCCAATGACCGTTTGCCACCTTCTCCTTGGTCGGCCATGGCAATTCGACCGTGGTGTCTACCACAATGGGTGTACAAACCACTATAGCTTCAAGATGAAAGGCAAAGAATATGTCCTACGACCCATGTCTCCTAGTCAAGTGATAGCCGACAAACAAGCCACCAACCAAAGAGAGAAGAGTGAGAAAGTGAGCCACCAAAAAGTGAGTGAGGCCACAAGCCAAATTTGAGCGCCTCTTCGCCTAGAGAGAAAAACCTCATACTATTCGCCACCAAACATGAGATGAGAGAAGTGTGTGAAAACCCATCGAGTGTGATGCACTTTGTCCTTGTGTGCAAGGATGGAGAACCAAAAACTAACGCCACTCATGAGCTACCTTTGGTATTTCAATCTCTTTTGCAGGAATTTCAAGATGTTTTTCCCGATGAGCTACCTCCGGGTCTACCTCCTCTTCGAGGCATTGAGCATCGAATCGACCTCATCCCCGGAGCGCCACTTCCAAACAAAGATCCATACCGTGTCAACCCCGAAGAAACCAAGGAGATTCAACGGCAAGTACAACAACTAATTGACAGCGGTCATGTACGTGAAAGCTTAAGCCCTTGTGCCGTTCCCGTTATACTTGTTGATGCGGAGCATCCCACGTTCATCCCCATGTACGCTCCGACTACTCTCCAAGCCCCAAGGATACATAAGATGAGACCTCGACTATGCGCCATCGGACACAAGGTGAATTCACTCCTCTCCAAACCGTCACTTTCCGCATATGAGACACGGCTACTACCTCATGCATGGACCTTGCCTATACTCAGGTACAACCGAGATGATCATGGAGAGTCCAAGGATCAAGGCCAAGCATGGAAGAGGAGAAGGAAGAAGAAGACGGAGCGGCTGCTGAAGCCAGCCGGATCATCCGGACCGCCGTCCGGATCATCCGGGCCCAGCCGGATCATTCGGACCGCCGTCCGGATCATCTGGGTTAAGGCGCCGAAGACAACAGAAGCCCCCCCGACGAAGATCATCCGGACGGTCGCCCGGATCATCCGGACCCCCGACACCCGGATTATCCGGGCCACCTGCCGGATCATCCGGACCCCGCCTGTGTACGTGGCTTGGGCCGAGGCCCGTGTACCCCTTCGCCCCTCACTTACCCCTTCGTGGCTTAGCACTATAAATAGACCTCCTCCTCCCCACTTTGAGGGTTAGCATTGGTTTAGCTCAAGATTAGAGATAGAGCTACGCTCATCTATCGGATCTCCTCCTCGTGAGAGACCGCGGCCTCTTCGGAGAAGATCCTCTCGGATACAAGACCCCTTTTAGGGAAGATCCCCTCGTGGATTCAAGGCCTCCTCCGGGAGATGAACGGTTCCTTTGTATCCTTACCCTAGTTGACTATGTATCTTGTGGATCTCGTGTGTGTATGTTGATCTAGCACTTGTGTGATCGATTCCTTGTTGGTTGAGTGATTCTCTCGTTTTCCCGTGATTCCCCTCGTGCTTCGCGTGTTCTTCGTGTTTCCTCCGTAGGATCCTCCAAACGTGAAAGATCGATTTAATTAGGGTTCCACCCTACATCATATGGTATCATGAGCCACGTTGATCACGTTTTGGAGCCCTCCCACCGTTTTCTAGCCTTCTTTTGCTTGATTTCGTCCTAAAATCCGAAAATCCCCACCAAAAATAGCCCCAAAATTTTTGTGATTTGTTGGTTTGATGAAGTTTTGTTGATTTTGATCCATGGATTTGCTTGGTTTCAAGTGGATCTAGCATTTCCCCAAGTTTCCCACCTTCCATCCACGAAATCCTCAAATTTTGCCCGAAAATCATCCTTTTCCGCCCAAAAATTCGTCCAAGAGAGCAAATCTCGGCGGGTTGACTTGGCGGATCATCCGACCTTCTCCGGATCATCCGGACCAAGCCGGATCAGTGGACGCCCCGGACGTCCGGATAAATCGCGCACCAAAAACAGAACCGGCGCGACGCCGGATCATCCGGATTTCCTCCGGATCATCCGGACCGAGCCGGATCATCCGGACCTCCTCCGGATCATCCGGTTTACCCTGAAACTGACTTCGGCTGATTTTTGTTTTGTCCATAACTAATTCATCCGAACTCTGATTTTGATGTTCTTTAGCTCGTTTTGAAGCTATCGACATCCCCTATCCCACAAAAATACCACCAACACCATTTGACACCATCAAATTTTCTGAAATTTGGCAAGTTTGCCTAGGCCCTCCACCATATCATCCGCATTACCACCACCGACTTCCGCAACCTAACCCATTTTGTTCCATATAGCATTAGTGGTTGCTTGAGTAGTGATTCGAGTCTCCTAAGGTGTTTCGGCTACTTAGGGACAATTGCTTCTTCATCAACCACCACCACCACTTCCGCATAACCTTGCCCACCATACACTTCCGCCACCCCCAACTTAACCCAATAGTTATTTGAGCTTGTTTGAGTTGTGGCTTGTGTCTCCTAAGGTGTTTCGGCTACTTAGGGACGGCAACTTCAACTTTGACTCGTGTATAGCCCATCATCCCACTTCCGCATTGCCTAGTGCAACACCACCACCGCTTTCCGCTACCACCATTTGACATTTGTCACTTGAGATTTTGAGTTTGCGGTTTTTCCGTTTCCTAAGGTGTTTCGGCTACTTAGGGACGAGTCTCCATCATCTTGGTATCCACACCAAGAACACCGCCACTCATCATCGCAGCGACGGTAACCTCGATTTACCTTTGTATATTCCCTTGCAATCGCATTGTTAACCCCTAGCCCATTTTGCGTTACTTGCCTATCGAGACTAGCCATTTGAGTATTGCCGGCAACGTTACTTGTGCACATTACTGATCCACCATCCATCGCATACATACCATATCATATTGGTATCATATCATCCATTGTGCCTCAAGTTTGTGCCCGCATATACACAATTGCTATCTTGGTTTGTGCATTGTACAAAAGTGGCCATAGAGAAAAAAAAAGAAATAAAGCTTTTAAGCAAAAGAGAGTGAGCAAAGAAGCTTGTAAGCAAGTGCCATAGCATCATACCCCATTGCACATAAGATTGTCAAATCTACATCATATGATCTCATGCTTGAGAGAAACACCGGGAACCATACATACATAGCATACTTGGGATAGAAAGTTTACCCATCTTGCATCTTATAGGTTGTGCACAAGTGTCGTATCCGCCTATTGAGCAATCGTGCTAGCGTCTCTCTTGAGTTGTGCAACACGAGCGTTTTGGTGGATTCCACATTTTGAGCTCATTCCTTGGTTGCACGACCCCATTTATCTATCCGTGTGTGTGTTTCCGTGTACCTTTCATTGCTATTGGTCTACTTGTTTCGCTTGCGAATTTGTGAATCTCTTTCAACATTATTGACTCTTGCTAACATTTTGCATTAAATTTTTGTGCCACTATCCTCACCAAGCTCCACTATAAGCCTTACTTGTGTAGGTGTGAGAATCGACAAGGATCGGTACCAATAGTGCTATTTCATTGTCCACATTTGAGTGAACTAGATTCATCTTCAACTTTGGTCAAAGGTACATTGGTATACGTTCTTCTCTTTCTCCCACTCATATTTGCTCGAATCTTGTGATGGATAGGCAAGGCATTCCCTCTCCGGTCTACGACAACAACGACGGCGTGAACAACTACATCTCCGAAGCGTCTATCTTCGATCTACAACGACAAATCCAAGGCGCACAATCAAGATTGCGAGAACGCATCGAGAACATCTCCATCGACATTCGTCACTCCGAAGCAAGAAAAAGGGACTACATCGACAAGAAGCTTGCCGCACATAAAGAGGAGCAAGATGCAAGGATGGAGGAGATTCGGGCCTTGATCAAGTCTTCTTCCACTTCATCATCCTCAAGACGACGACGGTCAAGCCACAAGTCTTCGGAGCGCGAAAAAGATGCAAGTGCAAATCGTCCTCGTCCACATCTACATGGCGACCACCATCACGCTCATGATCATCATCGTCATGAAGGCCAAGTAACCTCCACGCAACATGTGCACGACGACGACGAACGACATCTACTACGAGCTCAAGCACGACAACGACATCATCATCATGAAGATGCTCCACAAGCGCAAATGCACAAGCCCCAAGACGCCAAGTCCAAGCTTCAAGAGCACAAAAGAAGACCGCAAGACGACCACTGATGAGGACTTCAATACCATTGTTACACCCACAGCCCCTGCTGCTATACATACTGGACCAATTACTAGAGCTCGCGCACGCCAACTAAATTACCAGGTACTTTCGTTTCTTGGTAATGATTCTAATGTTCATGAGAATATGATGCTGCCTAAATTGGATACATTTGTTTTGCTTACAAATGAAGGGCCTAGCTTGGAGAAGGATGAACATTGGAGCAAGAACAAGCATGGAGATGATGGCAAAGTATAGCGGGACAAGAACGGAGTTACAAGTGCTGATTTCAGGACTTTGAAGCCACCATAATGAGTGCATGAAGCCTTGGACGAAATATACAAGATGCCACTTCATAAATTTCGTCCAGAGGCTATTCTAGGTGCTGCGTCACCTTATTATTGGGCCAGGCCCATGTAATTTCGAAATACATAAGTATAGGCTATTTTTAGAGTCCGTATGTGTGGGGAAATAAGAGATAGGGTTAGTTTCGGACCCCTCCACCAAGGGCCACGAAATTCACCCCCTCTTCCTCCATATATACAGCCCTTAGGGCACCGTTTAGACTTTGGGTTTTGTTTAGATTAAAAGTTCGCCATAGCTGCAACTTCGCGTACTTTGTTTGTGTTCAACGACCAGACAAAGGCGTCACAGAACCACACCTTGATCAATAAAGCTTTCATCTTATATTCGCAATATCCAGATTGCAATCTCAGTTTCTTGCTTGTTCTTCGTTTGCTCGCAGGAAATAGACCCTCGTGGTCAGGTTAATCGTGCTCCGGCGTGGTCAATAACCTCTCGGAGTTGGTTTAGCGATTGCTAAAGCGCGACGTCCTCGCCGCCTTCGTAGTCGGATCGTCAAAGTCGACTTCCACCAAAGCGAAATCCACCATCTCATCGAAGACGGGACACCTTTGCCTCTATCAAGTGGTATCGATTTCCGTGTTGCTCGGTGAGATTTTACAGATTTTCGTAGTTTAGATCGAGTCTGTTCTTCATACCTACAGTCCACGAAAAAGCCAAAAAATTAGGATTAGGTCATCATATCCGAACCAATCGAGCCTTTGCATAATCTTTTCTCAGATTTGCGTTGTTGAATTTGCGGTTGCATCGTCTTGTCTAGTTGCTGGTCTTAGAGTCTAGTCTTTTAGAGTTTGAGTTACGGTCATAAGTTGTCACGCCGCCGCCGACCGCTATCATCGCCTCGCCATCTACCACCACCGCTTATCCGCCACCGCTTCGAATCCGTATCCATATACCACCACCGCTGCCATATACCACCACCGTTGCCATATACTACCACCATATATCCACCACCAATCCGAGTTCCTTGCATATTATATTTGTTTTCGGGATCTATCTAATTTCCGATTCGTGTTTCCTTGTCTGAGTAGGTTTCGGATTCCAGCAATCTTTTGCCGTCTGTAGAAGAGGTTGGTTTCCAAAAAAAAAAGAGTCCGGAAACCACCCTCCGTTTAGGCCCAAAATTTTCCAAAAACGCACGGGACAAAAAAATTTCTGGCTATCCTATTTTTAGGTGTTTCTAAGCGTATTGAGACAGTCGCCGTTATAGAAAGTTTTTTTTGACCCGTTTCCAGTTTTTGGGTCCAGGAGGTCGAAAAAAAAAATTGGTCGAAAAAATTTCATGCCCATCCTATCAGTTTGACCTGGGAAAAGTTTTGAGACACTCGCCATTATAGTGATTTTTCGCAAAAAAAAAGAGCGAAAAAAAAAATTCAGAGTGTGCTCCTCCCTTGTTTACGTGCAGCGCCGTGATTTTGTTAGTGTTCTAGGCTCGCGTCTCTAGCACGGTCTAGCCTAGGACCAGCATAGTACCGTCGTTGAGCGTTTATTCAACTTTGCATCTCTGAATAGATTATTGCTGACCTTTTTTGCTACCATATTATAAGCCTTCCCAGCTCCACATACATCTACGTCGTGCGTTTGATTCTCCCTGGTAATCGCTATATCCAAGCTTTGAGAGTTTTGACTACAACGGTTGCCGATCACCGCCTGCTGCTTGGTAAGAACTGGTAAGAGTTTGAGATTTGCTTGACGGATTTGTGACTGTCCACCACACCACCACCACCACTTCTGATGAGGACATGACTACCTTGGATATGACCAAAAATATTGCATACATGCATATTTGTCAGGTGATTTCTAGTGCAAACTATTCAATAATCTATTTATGTTTTCCAGAACAAAAATACTTCACACACTTTTGTGTTTTGTCTAATTGCAGGTGTATGGGACATTTGTACAATCCACATATGAAGATAAGGAAGAAAGAGATGTTTATTTGCTGTTCAAAAAGTTCTCTCACGTCACTTTTGGCCCAAGAGAAGATAGAGGCCAAGTCTCTCACGTTTTGGACTCAGATTCGGACTGCACAAACATACCTGACTCAAAACGCCAACAACTTTTTCATACGGACTCCGAATTGGGTGATTCTTTTTTTGTTGGAAAGTAGATTTCATGCTCTTTCCAGCACAATTGGAGTCACCTTAAAATCCGTCCGGAGCGTTGAGTTATGGACGAAACAATCTGACGCTGCAGCAGAATCCGAGTCAAACTACAAGTCCAAAGGTGCTACGTCACCTCCACTTGGGCCCATGAGCCTTGTACGACCTAGGGTTAGTTTTAGGCTGCCTTGGGACGTCCTCCCACCTCCTTGGCCGCCACCCCTTGCTCCTATATAAGTAGATCCATCTAGTAGCTTTTAAGCTTGGGATTTGTTTAGTTAAAGTTAGCCATTGCAACTTCGTGTACTTCGTTTGTGTCCAACGACCAGACCAAGACCGCTTACGGATCCCCACCTTTATCAATACTTCATACATACTCGCAATATTCAGATTGCTTTTATCATATTCTTGCTTGTTCTTCGATTGCTTGCAGGAATAGACCTTCGTGGTCAGGTTGATTGTGCTCCGGCGTGGTCAATAACCTCTCGGAGTTGGTTTAGCGATTGCTAAGGCGCAACGTCGTGCACGTTTGTAGTCGGATCGTCAAAGTCATCTCCACCAAATCGATAGTTATCATCTCATCGAAAGATCGGGACACCCGCCTCTATCAAGTGGTATCAGATTTTCAGGTTGCTCGGTGAGATTTTACAGTTTTTCATAGTTTAGATCGCATCTGTCATTCATACCTATAGTCCATGAAAAAGCCACAAAAAAAAGTTAGATCTGTTCATCCTTTATCCAAGCCATCCGAGCCTTTGCAATTTTCTATTCGTTGCTTGCGTAGTTGAATTATCGGTTGCATCGTCATGTCGATTGCTGGTCTTAGTGTCTAGTTCCTTTCGAGTTTGAGTTCTGTTCACATTAGTCACGCCGCCGCTCATCATTATCCTTCCGCTGTCCACCATCCCATCTATTAATTTCCACCACGTGCTCGCGTTGTTCATTGTCATAATCATAGTTGAGGTCATTCACATCTTCGCCGATCCAATCTGCATCTTATCTAGTTTGTCTTGGAAAGAGGAGAAAAAAAGAAAAAAAAGAAAAAAAGGAAAGAAAAAAAGAGAAAAAAAGAGAGAAAAAGGAAAGAAAAAAGGAGAGAAAAAAGACAGAAAAAAAAATCGGATCTATCTAGAATCAATCTCGTACCGAATTCGGATTGGAATCTGTTTTGCGTCTGTTCAGTAAAACAGGTGTATCTTCCTCATACGAAGTCCGTTTTGACTCCGTGAGTACTCAAATTGAAGCTAGAGACGAGCCACATCTAAATAGTTGCAGAAGCTAGTTCAATATTTGACACCTCAAAATCGGCTTCTAAATAGGTGTTTTGCCCTCTGAAGTTCGTGAACACAGCTTGTTCCAATTTTTCAGGCCGGTTTTAGAATTCTTTGACTCCTCATATCAACTCGAATTGAGTGATTCTTTTTGCATCGGAAAGCTTGAGTTAGTAGCATTCTTTGAAAGAATTTATCAGAAAATTGGCTCAAACCTTTCAAGAGGAAAGTTGGAGAGAGAGTTGTTGTATGTCCCGCTTGGCGCTTGTTTTCATCATTATCTTCACTGCCAGTGATCTTCACTTCTATCTTGCTGTCAAGAGCTACTTAGTATCCTTCATTGATGTTAGTTGTGCTACGCCTGACCTCATTAGTGTTCTAGGCTCGCGTCTCTAGTACGGTCTAGCCTAGGACCAGCATAATACTGTCGTTGAGCGTTTATTCAACATTGCATCTCTGAATTGATTATTGCTAATCTTTTGCTACCATATATAGCCAACCCAGCTCCACATATTTCTACACCGTATATCGTCGTTCCCGGCAATCGCTTTACACAATCTTCAGAGTTATTTGACATCGCTGGTTGCCTGTCACCACTTGCCGCATGGTAAGAACTTGTAAGATATTGATATTTGCTTTACTATGAGCACTTTACAACCACATCCTAGTAGTTCATAGGAACATTATTCTGGAATTTTGTTTCTTGTTTCTACTAATCATGACAGGTTTTGGAGATAGAAGTTCTTGGACGATGGACACATCTTCACCATCACGAGAGTTAGGACAACACACACAACCACATGGTCAGGTTATCTCTTTACCGTCATTTGAGGGTAGATTTAATCCTGCTATTTATCTAGCTTGGGAGTTTGAAGTAGAACAAGTTTTTAGTAACCATGACTTTTCTGAACTTGAGCGAGTACGAGCTGCCACTAGAGCATTTACTGGTTTTGCTTCAGTTTGGTAGAGTGTGCATTGTAAGAAAAATATTGATAACCAACCCACAACTTGGAAAGATTTGAAAGATGTAATGAGAAAACATTTTTTCCCTCCTTACTATCGTCGTGAATTGCTTCACAAATTTGAAAAATTTAAACAAGGCAACAACACTGTTCATGCTTACTACAAAGAGTTCAAATCTTATATGCATCATTGTGACATAGAAGAATCTAAGGATGATACAATGAATAGATTTTTGGTGGTTTGAACCATGATATTCGGAAAGATTTCAGATATTCCTTGTTGCATTATTGGTATGTATGTTCGTGCTTGTACCTTTGAGAGACGATTCTGGAGGATGCATTGGGTTACTACAACAACTACTATTCCAGTTCATGCTCACCACCATCGGTTGGTTCCTCCACCGTTGAACCTACTAGAGCAGCCCCACCTCGGATTGTGAGCGCGACATCATCTCAAGAGTATGGTGCATTGTCTACGTGTGTACCTACATCAGCTACGTCTTTGCGACAAGGTAACAAAGAAGGTATTGATGATATAACTTCACATGAGAATGATGCATCCCTAGTTAACTTGAATGCATCATGTGTTGAGTTACCTAGTGATTTGAGCACAACACCTATTTTAGAGAATCTTGATACTGTCATGAATGCGTCATGTGATCAAACAACTGAAATACCAACAATTTTAAGTGCACCCATTGAATTAACTGTTGATGCAAAAGAATCAATGTTTAATCATTTTGATATGACCTATAATCTTGGTGATGATTCTGTGTTGAATGACTTATTGCATGTTTGCTTATCTAAGCATGTTGTAGCATGTAAATTTGATTCAAATAAGGTTTATTCACCAATGTTGGGATGGTTTAATGATGAACATTGTCAATCTTTTGAAATAAATAAGAGCTTCACTTATATGTGCAAACTGAGTTGCAATATTTTCATGCCTTCTAGTTCTTGTGCTAATTTGTTGGCTTTAGATTTTATGAACTATGCAAGTTACTCATCTATTCATGTGTCATATATGCAAAAATCGAGGGAAGTAAAAATGGATGACATATACATACACAACATGTACACCTTGTCTCTTTTGTTAGCCACATTTCAGATTAAGCAACGCCGAGGACGGCTTTATTTTCAAGAAGGGGAGGATGATGAGGACATGACTACCTTGGATATGACCAAAAATATTGCATACTGATAGAGGCAGAGGTGTCCCGTCTTTCGATGAGATGGTGGATTTCGCTTTGGTGGAAGTCGACTTTGACGATCTGACTACGAGCATGCGAGGACGTCGCGCCTTAGCAATCGCTAAACCAACTCCGAGAGGTTATTGACCACGCCGGAGCACGATCAACCTGACCACGAGGGTCTATTTCCTGCGAGCAAACGAAGAACAAGCAAGAAACTGAGATTGCAATCTGGATATTGCGAATATAAGATGAAAGCTTTATTGTTCAAGGTGGGGTCCGTGACGCCTTTGTCTGGTCGTTGAACACAAATGAAGCACGCGAAGTTGCAGCTATGGCGAACTTTTGATCTAAACAAAACCCAAGTCTAAACGGTGCCCTAAGGGCTGTATATATGGAGGAAGAGGGGGTGAATTTCGTGGCCCTTGGTGGAGGGGTCCGAAACTAACCCTATCTCTTGTTTCCCCACACATACGGACTCTAAAAATAGCCTATACTAATGTATTTCGAAATTACATGGGCCTGGCCCAATAATAAGGTGACGCAGCACCTAGAATAGCCTATGGACGAATATTATGAAGTGGCATCTTGTATATTTCGTCCAAGGCTTCATGCACTCCTTATGGTGGCTTCAAAGTCCTGAAATCATCACTTGTAACTCCGTTCTTGATCCCTTGCATGCCATCAACTCCATGTGTGTTCTTGCTCCAATGTTCATCCTTCTCCAAGCTAGGCCCTTCATTTGTAAGCAAAACAAATGTATCCAATTTAGGCAGACATCATATTCTCATGAACATTAGAATCATTACCAAGAAACGAAAGTACCGGTAATTTAGTTGGCGTCTTGTGAGCTCTAGTAATTGGTCCAAGATGTATAGCAGCAGGGGCTGTGGGTGTAACAATGGTATTGATGTCCTCATCATCCTCCCTTCTTGAAATGAAGTCGCCCTCGACGGCAGCTCATCTTCCTCACCCAAATATGGCTTCAAATCTGCAATGTTAAAAGTGGGACTAACCCCAAAATCTGCAGCAGCTCAAGTTTATATGCATTATCATTTACTTTCTCCAACACCTTAAAGGGACCAGCAAGACGTGGCATTAGCTTTGATTTGCGCAAATCAGAAATCTATCCTTACGCAAATGTAACCAAACAAGATCTCCGTGCAAACACAACATGTTTTCTACCCTTATCTCCAAAGCAAGTTTATATTTAGCATTCATACGCTCAATGTTTTCCTTAGTTAACTCATGCATTTTAAAATCAATTCAGCACGTTCTTTAGCATCAAAATTAACCTTCTCCGAAGATGGAAGAGGCAACAAATCAATTGGTGCACGAGGTAGGAAACCATACACAACTTCAAAAGGGCACATCTTAGTAGTAGAATGCAATGAACGATTATAAGCAAATTCAATATGAGGCAAGCATTCCTCCCACATTTTCTTATTATTCTTTAGAACAGCCCTAAGCATAGTAGACAATGTTCTATTGACTACTTCATTTGTCCATCGGTTTGGGGTGACAAGTAGTACTAAAAAGCAGTTTAGTCCCCAACTTAGCCCATAAACATCTCCAAAAGTGGCTAAGAAATTTAGTATCACGATCTGAAACAATAGTATTTGGCACACCATGCAAGCGAATAATTTCACGAAAGAACAAATCAGCAACATTGACAAAGATCATCGCTTTTATGACATGGTATAAAGTGTGCCATTTTCGAGAATCTATCCACGACAACAAATATGCTATCCTCCCTTCTTTGTTCTAGGTAAACCTAAAACAAAGTCCATAGATATATCCTCCCAAGGAACACTAGGTACAGTGCAAAGGCATATATAAACCATGAGGATTTAGTCGTGACTTAGCTTTTTGACATGTAGTGCAGCGAGCAATAAAACGCTCAACATCCGTCTCATCTTTGGCCAAAAGAAATGTGTAGCAAGTCGTCCTCCGCCTTCTTCACGCCAAAGTGTCCCATTAGTCCTCCTCCATGCGCCTCCTGCAACAACAAAAGACGAACGGAGCTAGCTGGAATGCATAGCTTGTTAGCACGAACACAAATCCATCATTAACGACAAACTTGTTCCATGTTCTTCCTTCTTTACAATTCTGCAATACATCTTTAAAATCAGCATCATGCACATATTGATCTTTGATGGTCTCCAAACCAAATATTTTGAAGTCAAGTTGTGAAAGCATAGTATAGCGATTTAGACAATGCATCAAGAATAACATTTTCTTTACCCTTCTTGTGTTTAATGACATAAGGGAAAGTCTCAATGAATTCAACCCATTTAGCATGTCTACGATTCAGTTTAGCTTGACTTTTAATATGTTTCAAAGATTCATGATCAGAATGTATAACAAATTCTTTGGGCCATAAATAATGTTGCCATGTTTCTAAAGTCCTAACAAGAGCATATAATTCTTTATCATAAGTAGAGTAATTCAGACTAGGCCCATTCAATTTTTCGTAAAAGTATGCAACAGGTTTGCCATCTTGTAATAACACACCTCCTAATCCAATTCCACTAGCATCACATTCAAGCTCAAAAGTCTTATTAAAATCAGGAAGTTGGAGTAAAGGAGCATGTGTCAACTTAGCTTTCAATACCGTGAAGGCTTCTTCCCGTGCGGTACCCCAAACAAAAGGCACATCCTTCTTTGTAAGCTCGTTGAGAGGTGCAGCAATGGTGCTGAAATCTCTCACAAAACGCCTATAGAAACCAGCGAGGCCAAGGAAACTCCTCACTTGTGTGACCGTTTTGGGCTGCGGCCAACTCTCAATAGCTTCAATCTTGGCTTTATCAACTTCAATTCCTGTGGAGTAACAACATAGCCAAGAAAAGATACTCGATCGGTGCAAAAGGTGCACTTCCCAAGGTTACCAAACAAGCGTGCATCACGTAGAGCATTAAAAACAGCACGTAAATGTTCCAAATGTTCTTCCAAAGATTTGCTATAAATCAGTATATCATCAAAATAGACTACCACAAATCGTCCAATGAAAGCACGTAAAACTTCGTTCATTAATCTCATGAAAGTACTAGGTGCATTAGTTAACCCAAAAGGCATGACTAACCACTCATATAATCCAAACTTAGTTTTAAATGCTGTTTTCCATTCATCTCCCAATTTCATACGAATTTGATGGTATCCACTACGCAAATCAACTTTGGAGAATATTGTAGAGCCACTCAATTCATCAAGCATATCATCTAGCCTAGGAATAGGGTGACGATAACGAATAGTAATATTATTAATGCCTCTACAATCAACACACATACGTGACGTACCATCCTTTTTCGGCACTAGAATAATAGGAACAGCACAAGGACTAAGGGATTCGCGTATATAACCTTTGTCGAGCAGCTCATGTACTTGACGCATAATCTCCTTCGTCTCCTCTGGATTGGTACGGTATGGTGCACGGTTGGGTAACGATGCACCGGGAATTAAGTCAATTTGATGCTCAATCCCTCGAATAGGTGGTAATCCCGGTGGCACGTCTTGTGGAAAGACGTCGGCGAACTCTGCAAAATGTTAGTGACAGCGGGGGCAAAAGAGGAAGGCACGTCCTTGAATGAAAATAATGCCTCTTTGCACACAAAAGCATAGCAAACAGATTTGCTAAAATCTAACTCATCAATATCAGATTTGGTGGCAAGTAAACATGCACTTTTCAATTTAATTTCGAAGCAACAGTAGATGATTTATTAATAGGCTTCATGTGTTGCTCAAATTCTTTTGCCACAATCTGATTTTCACTCTTATTTTCTCCTATTTTGCTTTATTAGCTCTATTAATATCATCTTTCAAAATGGACTCAGAGTCATAGGAAGCAAAGTAATATTTTTATCCTTATGAACAAGAGTATCTTGATTGTTTCTACCATGGTGTATGAAATTTTATCAAATTGCCATGGTCTACCAAGTAACAAGGAACATGCTTGCATAGGTACCACATCACAATCAACATAATCAGCATATGTAGAGATACTAAAATGCACACGACAAGACGTGTTACCTTAACCTTGCCGCTGTTGTTGAACCATTGGATGTAGTAAGGATGTGGATGTGGTCTTGTGGTGAGAGATAGCTTCTCCACCATCTCCATGCTAGCCAAGTTGTTGCAGCTCCCTCCATCTATGATGGCGCTGAATAGAACGTTCCTTGACAACTCCTTTTGTATGGAACAAATTATGCCTCTGATTTTGCTCACTTGTGTAACCTGCACACTCAAAACACGTTGAGCAACTAAACATTCATACCATCAAGCATCTTGACAGCCATGTATTGTGTCTCATGATCGAATCATCTCCACCGTGTTCCTCATGTGTAATAAGAGCCAAAGTCTCCTCATCATAGTCACTAGCGGACTCATACCCACCATCCTCCGTAGCAATCATCACACGCTGAGATTTGCATTCTCTCAAAAATGTCCTCTTCCCTTACAACGACGACAAATAATATCACTTGTGTGCCTGTTGACGCCATGGAAGAAGAGCTCTGTGCAGGCCCAGCAGGTGTGCTCTTGGCGAGATAGTGGTGGTTGTGCCTCGCTTTCTTGTATCACGGTTGGAGGTGGCACCAAGGAGGTGATGGTGCGGTGGAAGTAGATGATGCACGTGGTGTCCATGATGAAGGTCGACCTGCGAGAAAAGTTAGTGCGGCGCCAATGCCCATCGATCCTGCACTTCACGTTCAGCTTTACAAGCAAGATGGAATAAGCGAGTGATATTATTATAATCCTTATAGTCTAGAATGGTCTGAATCTCTATTTAATCCACCCGAAAACGTGCAAGCATAGCTTCATTCTCCTCAACAATACCACATCTAATCAAGCCGTTTGCAATTCCCGATAATATTCTTCTCAGAATTTTTTCCTTGTCTTAAGCGCTGCAATTTTTGAAGTAATTCACGTTGATAATATGGTGGAACCCAACGAGTATATAGCAGTTTTCAAAGCAGCCCAAGTAGCTGGAACATGATATAATCTACAATGTTCGACCACCAAACACATGCAAAGCTAGTGAAAGCACAAACAGCAGCGAGAACACGTCTCTCCTCGGGATATTGTAAACATGTAAATCGTTGTTCGCTTTCTAACTCCCAAGTAAGATATATATCAGAACATATCTACCCTCAAATGGTGGAATATTCAATTTCAGTTTAGGGAGATGGTCATGATCTCGTACTGAGGGGAGCCCTAGCATTGCCATTATTTGCATGTGGACGACACGGTGGTTGTGGTGCTGGTGGTTGCACGTAGTTACGATGTTGATCAACCTCCTCCTCGTAATCTCCCACATAATCATCCTCCTCGGTACCAGCAGCAACAGATGGCGAGCCAAAGAAGCACCAACAGAGAGTAGCAGCGGCACCAGAATTTTGTCCTGGCTCAAGAGGAACACGCCGAGCTCGTCCATACTTGATTCGGAAGGGGCGTGGTTGTTGTCGTTGCAGAGGTGCGATAGGTGCAGCCGGCGGTGGTTGTGGAAAACGCGAGCAATTCATCAAACTTGCTATCAAGCTTTGTTTCAAACGTCTTCTCAATGCCATCTATCTTCTCCATGGCCTCGTCAAATCTGTTTACCACATCTTGCACCGTCCAATCATCATTTGCTGAAACTTATCATGTAGCTGTTTGTTTGTCGGGTTCTCCCAATCAGTCTCATCGGCCTGTGTTCCTGCCATGGTTAGCAGCAATAGAAACACACAAGAATATGATCCTCTGAGACTACTAGGAAGTGGTGGTGGTGGTGTGGTGGACATCACAAATCCGTGAAGCAAATCTCAAATTCTTACCAGTTCTTACCCAAAGAAATAGGTGGTGATCGGCAACCGTTGTAGTCAAAACTCTCAAAGCTTGGCTATAGCGATTACGAGGAGAATCAAGCGCACGACGTAGATGTATGTGGAGCTGGGAAGGCTTATAATATGGTAGCAAAAAGGGTCACAATAATCAAATCGAGAGATGCAAAGTTGAATAAGCGCTCAACGACAGTCTCAGTGTTGGGTCCTAGGCTAGACCGTGCTAGAGACGCGAGCCTAGAACACTAACAAAATCACGACGCTGCACCTAAACAAAGGAAAAGCACACTCTGAATTTTTTTTTTCGCTCTTTTTTTTTTTGTTGCTTTTTTTTTTGCGAAAAACCACTATAATGGCGAGTGTCTCAAAACTCTTCCCGGTCAAACCGACAGAATGGGCACGAAATTTTTTCAACAATTTTTTTTTTTTTGCCGGACCCAAAAGCTGAAACGGGTCAAAAAACTTTCTATAACGGCGATCGCTCAATACGCTTAGAAACACCTAAAAATAGGATAGCCAAAATTTTTTATCCCGTGCGTTTTGGAAATTTTTTTATCCGTGCGTTTTTTTTGAAACCAACCTCTTCTACTTGACGGCAAAAGATTGCTGGAATCGAAACCTACTCGGACAAGGAAACACGAATCGAATTTAGATGGATCCCAAAACAAACCTAATATGCAAGGGACTCGGATTGGTGGTGGATATATGGTGGTCGATGGCAGCGGTGGTGATATATGGCGCGGTGGTGGTATATGGATACGGATTGAAGCGGTGGCGATAAGCGGTGGTGGTAGATGGCGGCGATGATAATGGTGCGGCGGCGTGACAACTTATGACCGAACTCGAAACTCTAAAAGACTAGACTCTAAGACCAAAGAACTAGACACGACGATGCAACCGCAAATTCAACAATGCAAATACTGTAAAAGATTATGCAAAGGCTCGATGGTTCGGATAGGATGAACTAACCCTAATTTTTTTTTGGCTTTTTCGTGGACTATAGGTATGAAGACAGACTCGATCTAAACTACGAAAAATCGTAAAATCTCACCGAGCAACCCGGAAATCGATACCACTTGATAGAGGCAGAGGTGTCCGTCTTTCGATGAGATGGTGGATTTCGCTTTGGTGGAAGTCGACTTTGACGATCCGACTCTGAAGCGTCGAGGACGTCGTGCCTTAGCAATCGCTAAACCAACTCCGAGAGGTTATTGACCACGCCGAGCACGATCAACGACCACGAGGGTCTATTTCCTGCGAGCAAACGAAGAACAAGCAAGAAACTGAGATTGCAATCTGGATATTGCGAATATAAGATGAAAGCTTTATTGTTCAAGGTGGGGTTCCGTGGCGCTTTGTCCGGTCGTTGAACACAAACGAAATGCGAAGTTGCAGCTATGGCGAACTTTTGATCTAAACAAAACCCAAGTCTAAACGGTGCCCTAAGGGCTGTATATATGGAGGAAGAGGGGGTGAATTTCGTGGCCCTTGGTGGAGGGGTCCGAAACTAACCCTATCTCTTGTTTCCCCACACATACGGACTCTAAAAATAGCCTATACTAATGTATTTCGAAATTACATGGGCCTGGCCCAATAATAAGGTGACGCAGCACCTAGAATAGCCTATGGACGAATATTATGAAGTGGCATCTTGTATATTTCGTCCAAGGCTTCATGCACTCCTTATGGTGGCTTCAAAGTCCTGAAATCATCACTTGTAACTCCGTTCTTGATCCCCTTGCATGCCATCAACTCCATGTGTGTTCTTGCTCCAATGTTCATCCTTCTCCAAGCTAGGCCCTTCATTTGTAAGCAAAACAAATGTATCCAATTTAGGCAGCATCATATTCTCATGAACATTAGAATCATTACCAAGAAACGAAAGTACCTGGTAATTTAGTTGGCGTGCGCGAGCTCTAGTAATTGGTCCAGTATGTATAGCAGCAGGGGCTGTGGGTGTAACAATGGTATTGATGTCCTCATCACATACATGCATATTTGTCAGGTGATTTCTAGTGCAAACTATTCAATAATCTATTTATGTTTTCCAGAACAAAAATACTTCACACACTTTTGTGTTTTGTCTAATTGCAGGTGTATGGGACATTTGTACAATCCACATATGAAGATAAGGAAGAAAGAGATGTTTATTTGCTGTTCAAAAAGTTCTCTCACGTCACTTTTGGCCCAAGAGAAGATAGAGTCCAAGTCTCTCACGTTTTGGACTCAGATTCGGACTGCATGCAGACATACCGACTCAAAACGCCAACAACTTTTTCATACGGACTCCGAATTGGGTGATTCTTTTTTTGTTGGAAAGTAGATTTCACGCTCTTTCCAGCACAACTGGAATCACCTTAAAATCCGTCCGGAGGTTGAGTTATGGACGAAACAATCTGACGCTGCAGCAGAATCCGAGTCAAACTACAAGTCCAAAGGTGCTACGTCACCTCCACTTGGGCCCATGAGCCTTGTACGACCTAGGGTTAGTTTTAGGCTGCCTTGGGACGTCCTCCCACCTCCTTGGCCGCCACCCCTTGCTCCTATATAAGTAGATCCATCTAGTAGCTTTTAAGCTTGGATTTGTTTAGTTAAAGTTAGCCATTGCAACTTCGTACTTCGCTCGTGTCCAACGACCAGACCAAGACCGCTTACGGATCCCCACCTTTATCAATACTTCATACATACTGCAATATTCAGATTGCTTTTATCATATTCTTGCTTGTTCTTCGATTGCTTGCAGGAATAGACCTTCGTGGTCAGGTTGATTGTGCTCCGGCGTGGTCAATAACCTCTCGGAGTTGGTTTAGCGATTGCTAAGGCGCAACGTCGTGCACGTTTGTAGTCGGATCGTCAAAGTCGTCTCCACCAAATCGATAGTTATCATCTCATCGAAAGATCGGGACACCCCGCCTCTATCAACTTCCTAGTAGTCTGTAGGATCATATTCTTGTGTGTTTCTATTGCTGCTAACCATGGCAGGATCACAAGCCGACGAGACTGAGTGGGAGAACCTGACGAACAAACAACTACATGATAAGTTTCAGCAAATGATGATTGGACAGGTGCAAGACGTGCTAAACAGATTTGACGAGGCCATGGAGAAGATAGATGGCATTGAGAAGACGTTTGAAACAAAGCTTGATAGCTAGTTTGATGAATTGCTCGCGCGTTTTCCACAACCACCGCCGGCTGCACCTATCGCACCTCTGCAACGACAACAACTCGCCCCTTCCGAATCAGTATGGACGAGCTCAGCGTGTTCCTATTGAGCGAGGACAAAATTCTGTGCCATGCCATCTGCTGTTGGTGCTTCTTTGGCTCTGCTCATCTGCTGCTTGGTGGTACCGAGGAGGATGATGAGTATGTGGACGATTATGAGGATGAGGTTGATCAACATCGAACTACGTGCAACCACCAGCACCACAACCACCGTGTCGTCCACATGCAAATAATGGCAATATTAGGGCTCCCCTCAGTGCGAGATCATGACCATCTCCCTAAACTGAAATTGAATATTCCACCATTTGAGGGTAGATATGTTCCTGATATATATCTTACTTGGGAGTTAGAAACTGAACAACGATTTACATGTTTACAATATCCCGAGGAGAGACGTGTTCCTGCTGCTGTTTGTGCTTTCACTAGCTTTGCATGTGTTTGGTGGTCTCGAACATTGTAGATTATATCCTGTTCCAGCTACTTGGGCTGCTTTGAAAACTGCTATGCGTGCTCGTTGGGTTCCACCATATTATCAACGTGAATTACTTCAAAAATTGCAGCGCTTAAGACAAGGAAAAAACTCAGAGAAGAATATTATCGAATTACAAACCGGCTTGATTAGATGTGGTATTGTTGAGGAGAATGAAGCTATGCTTGCACGCTTTCTGGGTGGATTAAATAGAGAGATTCGACCATTCTAGACTATAAGGATTATAATAATATCACTCGTTTATTCCATCTTGCTTGTAAAGCTGAACGTGAAGTGCAGGATCGACGTGCATTGGCGCCGCACTAACTTTTCTCGCAGGTCGACCTTCATCATGGACACCACGTGCATCATCTACTTCCACACGTTCGCTACACCGCACCTTCGCCGGGTGCCACCTCCAACCGTGATACAAGAAAGAAGGCACAATCACCACTATCGCCAAGAGCACACCGCTGCCTCTGCAGAGCTCTTCTTCTTCCATGGCGTCAACAGGGCACACAAGTGATATTATTTGTTGTCGTTGTAAGGGAAGAGGACATTTTATGAGAGAATGCAAATCTCAGCGTGTGATGATTGCTCTTGAGGATGGTGGGTATGAGTCCGCTAGTGACTATGATGAGGAGACTTTGGCTCTTATTACACGTGAGGAACACTGTGGAGATGATTCTGATCATGAGACACAATACATGGCTGTTTGAAGATGCCGACAGTATGAATGTTTAGTTGCTCAACGTGTTTTGAGTGTGCAGGTTACACAAGCTGAGCAAAATCAGAGGCATAATTTGTTCCATACAAAGGAGTTGTGAAGGAACGTTCTATTCAGCGCCATCATAGATGGAGGGAGCTGCAACAACTTGGCTAGCATGGAGATGGTGGAGAAGCTATCTCTCACCACAAGACCACATCCACATCCTTACTACATCCAATGGTTCAACAACAGCGCAAGGTGAAGGTAACTCGTCTTTGTTCGTGTGCATTTTAGTATCTCTACATATGCTGATTATGTTGATTGTGATGTGGTACCTATGCAAGCATGTTCCTTGTTACTTGGTAGACCATGGCAATTTGATAAAAATTCTTTACACCATGGTAGAAACAATCAAGATACTCTTGTTCATGAGGATAAAATATTACTTTGCTTCCTATGACTCCTGAGTCCATTTTGAAAGATGATATTAATAGAGCTAATAAAGCAAAACAGGAGAAAAATAAGAGTGAAAATCAGATTGTGGCAAAAGAATTTGAGCAACACATGAAGCCTAATAATAAACCATCTATCGTTGCTTCAAAATTAAATTGAAAAGTGCATGTTTACTTGCCACCAAATCTGATATTGATGAGCTAGATTTTAGCAAATCTATTTGCTATGCTTTTGTGTGCAAAGAGGCATTATTTTCATTCGAGGACGTGCCTTCCTCTTTGCCCCCTCATTGTCACTAACATTTTGCGGGAGTTCACGACGTCTTTCCACAAGACGTGCCACCGGATTACCACCTATTCGAGGGATTGAGCATCAAATTGACTTAATTCGGTGCATCATTACCCAACCGTGCACCATACCGTACCAATCCGGAGGAGACGAAGGAGATTATCGTCAAGTACGTGAGCTGCTCGACAAAGGTTATATACGCGAATCCCTTAGCCCTTGTGCTGTTCCTATTATTCTAGTGCCGAAAAAGGATGGTACGTCACGTATGTGTGTTGATTGTAGAGGCATCAATAATATTACTATTCGTTATCGTCACCCTATTCCTAGGCTAGATGATATGCTTGATGAATTGAGTGGCTCTACAATATTCTCCAAAGTTGATTTACGTAGTGGATACCATCAAATTCGTATGAAATTGGGAGATGAATGGAAAACAGCATTTAAAACTAAGTTTGGATTATATGAGTGGTTAGTCATGCCTTTTGGGTTAACTAATGCACCTAGTACTTTCATGAGATTAATGAGCGAAGTTTTACGTGCTTTCATTGGACGATTTGTGGTAGTCTATTATGATGATATACTGATTTATAGCAAATCTTTGGAAGAACATTTGGAACATTTACGTGTTGTTTTTAATGCTCTCGTGATGCACGCTTGTTTGGTAACCTTGGGAAGTGCACCTTTTGCACCGAATCGAGTATCTTTTCTTGGCTATGTTGTTACTCCACAAAAATTGAAGTTGATAAAGCCAAGATTGAAGCTATTGAGAGTTGGCCGCAGCCCAAAACGGTCACACAAGTGAGGAGTTTCCTTGGCCTCGCTGGTTTCTATAGGCGTTTTGTGAGAGATTTCAGCACCATTGCTGCACCTCTCAACGAGCTTACAAAGAAGGATGTGCCTTCATCAATAACCACCACCAAGACGGCGCTACGGCTACACCAACCACTTTGGCATCTTCGCCAAGTGCTATCAAGGCATCTTCGCCTTTGGACGTACGGCATCTTCGCCTACTTCCCACGGGTACGCCTACATCGACTTCATCAAGTCCAAGGCGACTACCTACGAGAGAGGGTGACACTTCCATCTTCGGAAGCCCCCCAAGGAAGATGGCCGAGCATGGGAAACCCCCTTCGGTCATGGAGACGAGCTATGAGGTGCCACATCATATGGACCTCCAACACCAAGACGATGACAAGAAGGTCGAGCAAGGGACATCCCCTTCGACCACGGCGATAGAAGTTGACCATGGAGACATTTGCACCTACATCCCTCCGACACCCACATATGTCGAGATGCCCCAAGTGCCATGTGAGGAGAGCCACCACCCCATGAGTAACATGAGTGACTCCACCATACGTGACATTGAGAGCATTTCCTATGAGAGGATGAGTGTGACCACCACTAGCCCCACACATGAGAGCATGCCACACATCCTATGTGAGGTTGAGCGCCATTTGAGTGACTCCACCAGCCATATGAGTGAGAGCATCCTTGAGGGAGTGAGTGAGCCACAACACTTAGAGAGTGAGGTAGTTGACACGGCATGTGAGGCCACCATGATTTCTAACGACTTAACCTCTACTCCTAGTGTGTTTTCTTCTATGGTGCTAGGTTTCCTACATGACGACACGCCTACCATTGATGAGTCCATACCTCCTATGGAAACGACGATGGCCATGATGGACGATGATGCACCCCCCACATGGTTCCATCAAGATGAAGATGACACCGAGACGATCTTCAACACCTCACCTACAACACATGAGCGACGCTCCAAAGGTAACATAGGTGATGGTGCTTCACTTGTCCCACTAGTGGACGCTCTTGACAATGATTGCTCCAATGATGTTGACCCACCTATTTCCATGCTTCATGCTAGTGAGACTTCTTCATGCCTTGACGTACCTATTTATGATGAATATCATGATGAGCATGTTGAGTTGCCTAGTTATGATGCTATGCTTCATAGGATATCATGTGAAAATTCTATTGGTCACTTCATGTTTGACAATCCATTGAACTTGTCATATGCTATGAGTGAGATCTCACATATTGCATCCCTACAATCTCAACATAGTAACTATGCATGCCCCATTAAAATCAATCCCATTTGCACTTATGGCATAGATGACGAGATGATGGTCATTGGCTTTTGTTTTTCATGTGATGATATTGCCATGCTTCCTTTACATGATTTGCGCAATTCATCCAATATGTCGTGCCATGATCACGTTGATCCACATATGCATTGTTTTGGATGTTGTCAATATTCTCCATGTGATGTTGCTACTCTTGCTCATGAGGAGACCCCCATAGTTTCCTCATACATATTAGGAGATCTTGATGCATTTCATACTTTGCATGATTCACATAATTGCTTGCACCATATGCATTCCATGAATAACAATGCTCTAGACATTGCTCGTGATGCATTACACAATTTAAGTCTCCATTATGCTATACATAATAACAAACCTATCATGATGGATGACATGTTTCTATATCACGCATCTCATTTATTTGAGCATTGGCTATTTTGTGCTAACAAACACATGCACGTGCGCATCATGATAGATGATGTGTACATCTACCACGCACACACAATTTTCCCTTTGCCTTTGTTTTGTGTAGGTACTCATGTATACTCGTCGACCTCTCAATCCCAAGAGTTGACGAAACAAGCTCTTGAGAGCAATGATGACTTGGGATCCCGTGGACTATCCTTACCACCATTCCCTTCACGCATGGACTACGCGCAACTCCTCTACTTGGCTCTCACATGGCTATGGGCAATTTACCACTTCTCACATTATGCTCATATTACCGTGTTCACTTTGCATACTATGCTTGCTTCTATGCCTTTGCCATGCAATTGTGACCCTTGCTTGCATTTACCCATGATTCACAATAATGCTACTCCTATGTGTATTTGCATGCTTGGTGGAGATCCTTGTTGCTATTGCCATGTTTATCATGTGCCCCATACTATTGATGCTTGTTGTGTTAGGAGAGTCATTATGCCTTATTGCTATTTACATATGGCTTCTCACTGAGATATTCATGCTATTTTTCTCACATCTTGCTTTCATGCTTGTGCCATGTCTTGTGAATTATTCATGCACACTATTTGCACCAATGACATGCTTGCCATGATTCCTTCTAGTACGTTGCATCTTTGCACTACTAGCTTGCTTAACTTGATTGCTATGATTGCTTGCTATGTTGCATCACCCATGTTCCACTATTACTTGCTTTCTTGGGTTGATGACATAGATGTTGATGCCTCTCACTTGATTTGTGAGGATCATTGTCTCTTGTCTCCATTAGTTGCATCTCTCATATCACCTTGTATTGAGTGCCAACTTGCTATGCTTATTGATCTTGGAGACTTGGACACTCCACTTGGGATGCATGCCTGTTTGATTGAGCCTATTGCACTTGGTTGTTCTTGCATCATATGCCTCCATACTATGAAACGCTCCCTTGCACTTTCTTATGATGAGCAGGATGCATACACTTGTTGGGTATCTTACCACTCGAATGATAGGTTTTGCATTTCCGCTAACCTCATTTGTTTTTCCGAGTGTTTGTCATGTTCTTTCATTTTGGAGGTTTCACAAGGCGATGCCGTTATGCGACATATTGGTTATGTGAAGGCATACATGATGTGCGACACCAACATTTTCGACATTCTCATAAAGGTGAACTCCTTCTATTTGAGCAATCCTCAAATATGCATATTGGATGGGTCACTCTTTCATTGTTGTTTCCTTCTTGTTGTCTACATGATACATCTCGTGATCGGAGGAGCGGCATTGGAGATTGGCTACATGGACCTTTACATTGAGGAGCGCTCACACTTATTGGATGCACCTTCGGAATTCCACTCATACCTAGACAATGAGCTTTGGTACACCAACACCTCCATATTTGTTGATTGTGCTCATACATGTCATGCTCGATGGACATATCATGCTCACCACAAGTTTGCACCCCATGCATGGATTGACTCACATTGTGCTTGCCTTGTTGCATCTATCTCCATGTCATCCATGATATATGAGCTTGTGCATTTCCTTAGCAAATTTGTTGTGATCTTCCTTGATGGCATATTCATACATCATGATCATATTGCCCACCATCAATTGCATGATAACATATACATATTGAGCATCCATTGCCATGTTCATGCTTTTGATGCACCATCCCATTATGACATCATTTTGCACAATGGTAGAATTTGTCGCTTTGTGCACCATGATAATTATCCCATGAATTCTTTGCATATCGTTCTATATCATCTTCATAAGCTTCATGCGCTTTATCATGCACTATCCCTAAGGGCGGACTCACGATTAATTGATGGACACTTTGTGTGCGCTAACCATTGTATTTCCAAGTGTACTTTGTGTTTGATCATTTTGCATGTACCACATACCGAGACACCTTGGAGTACTTGGAGTCGCATAATGCCTTCCCGTGACGTCCCGCTACAAGTCCGTCCACGACACCCGTTTCCATGGTGATGAGGATCACGATCCGAGTCGGATCTTTCCCAAGGGGGATATGATGCGGAGCATCCCACGTTCATCCCCATGTGCGCTCCAACTACTCTCAAGCCCCAAGGATACATAAGATGAGACCTCGACTATGCGCCATCGGACACAAGGTGAATTCACTCCTCTTGAACCGTCACTTTCCGCATATGAGACACGGCTACTACCTCATGCATGGACCTTGCCTATACTCGGTACAACCGAGATGATCATGGAGAGTCCAGGATCAAGGCCAAGCATGGAAGAGGAGAAGGAAGAAGAAGACGGAGGAGGCCATTGCTGAAGCCAGCCGGATCATCCGGACCGCCATCCGGATCATCCGGGCCCAGCCGGATCATCCGGACCGCCGTCCGGATCATCCGGATTAAGCGCCAAGACAACAAGCCCCCCGACGGCGGATCATCCGGACGATCGCCGGATCATCCGGACCCCGACACCGGATCATCCGGGCCACCTTCCGGATCATCCGGACCCCGCCTGTGTACGTGGCTTGGGCCGAGGCCCGTGTACCCCTTCGCCCCTCACTTACCCCTTCGTGGCTTAGCACTATAAATAGACCTCCTGATGAGGACATCAATACCATTGTTACATCCACAGCCCCTCTTTGTACATATCTGGGACCAATTACTAGAGCTCACAAGACGCCAATTAAATTACCAGTACTTTCGTTTCTTGGTAATGATTCTAATGTTCATGAGAATATGATGCTGCCTAAATTGGATACAATTGTTTTTCTTACAAATGAAGGGCCTAGCTTGGAGAAGGGTGAACATTGGAGCAAGAACACGCATGGAGTTGATGGCATGCTAAGGGATCAAACGGAGTTACAAGTGATGATTTCAGGACTTTGAAGCCACCATAAGGAGTGCATGAAACCTTGGACGAAATATACAAGATGCCACTTCATAATATTCGCCCATAGGCTATTCTAGGTGCTGCGTCACCTTATTATTGGGCCAGGCCCATGTAATTTCGAAATACATTAGTATAGGCTATTAGAGTCCGTATGTGTGGGGAAACAAGAGATAGGGTTAGTTTCGGACCCCTCCACCAAGGGCCACGAAATTCACCCCCTCTTCCTCCATATATACAGCCCTTAGGGCACCGTTTAGACTTGGGTTTTGTTTAGATTAAAAGTTCGCCATAGCTGCAACTTCGCGTACTTCGTTTGTGTTCCACGACCAGACAAAGGCGTCACAGAACCCCACCTTGATCAATAAAGCTTTCCTCTTATATTCGCAATATCCAGTTGCAATCTTAGTTTCTTGCTTGTTCTTCGTTTGCTGCGAAAACAGACCTTCGTGGTCGGAGTTGATCGTGCTCGGCGTGGTCAATAACCTCTCGGAGTTGGTTTAGCGATTGCTAAGGCGCGGCGTCCTCGCACGTTCGTGGTCGGATCGTCAAAGTCGACTTCATCCAAAGCGATAGCCACCATCTCATCGAAGGCGGACACCTCGCCTCTATCAAGTGGTATCAGATTTCCGGGTTGCTCGGTGAGATTTTACAGTTTTTAAATAGTTTAGATCGAGTCTGTTCTTCATACCTATAGTCCACGAAAAAGCCACAAAAAATTAGGGTTAGTTCATCCCATCCAACCAATCGAGCCTTTGCATAATCTTTTCAGTATTTGCTTTGTTGAATTTGTGGTTGCATCGTCGTGTCAAGTTCTTGGTCTTAGCGTCTAGTCTTTTAGAGTTTGAGTTACATTCACGAGGTTGTCACGTCGCCGCGCCATATACCACCACCACATATTCACCGCCAATCCGAATCCATATCGCCACCACATATCCACCGCCATCACGCCCATCCGAGTCCACGCAACATATATCCGCCACCGGTCCGAGTTCCACAGATTCATCTGCGCCACCAATCCGAGTTCCACAGATTCATCTTCGCCACCAGTCCGAGTTCCACAGATTCATCTTCGCCACCAGTCCGAGTTCCACAGATTCATCTCCGCCACCAGTCCTAGTCCGAGTCCAATGATTGTTGCATTGTTCTCGATTTCCGGATCACGCGATACTCCGAGTCGTGACGATGAGAGGACTCCCCAACTTCCGAGCCATCCGCAGAAGAAAAATAGTTCGGCTTCAAAAAAAAAACTAAGTCTGGAAAATTCTGGCTAGGCAGTTTTAGACCATTTGTAGACTTTTTGAAAAAAATTTGTTGCGAGCAAAAAAAAGAGGAAAAAAGTGAAAAAAAAGGAAAAAAAGAAAAAAAAATTCAGAGTGTGCTCCTCCCTTGTTTACGTGCTTGCGCCGTGATTTTGTTGGTGTTCTAGGCTCGCGTCTCTAGCACAGTCTAGCCTAGGACCAACCACAATCTGCAAATCGTTGAGCGTTTATTCAACTTTGCATCTCTGAATTGATTATTCTTGACCCTTTTGCTACCATATTATAAGCCTTCCCAGCTCCACATACATCTCGTCGTGCGTTGGACTCTCCACAGTAATCGCTCTATCCTAGCTTTGAGAGTTTTGACTACAACGGTTGCCGATCACCGCTTTCTTCTTTGGTAAGAACTGGTAAGAATTTGAGATTTGCTTGACGGTTTGTGACTGTCCACCACACCACCACCACCACTTCCTAGTAGTCTGTGGGATCATATTCTTGTGTGTTTCTCTTGCTGCTAACAATGGCGGGATCACAAGCCGATGAGACTGATTGGGAGAACTGACGAACAAACAGCTACATGATAAGTTTCAGCAAATGATGATTGGACAGGTGCAAGATGTGCTAAACAGATTTGGCGAGGCCATGGAGAAGATAGATGGCATTGAGAAGGCGTTTGAAACAAAACTTGATAGCAAGTTTGATGAATTGCTCGCGCGTTTTCCACAACCACCGCCGCTGCACCTATCGCACCTCTGCAGCGACAACAACTCGCCCCTTCGAATCGGTATGGGCGAGCTCGGCGTGTTCCTATTGAGCGAGGACAAAATTCTGGTGCGCCTGCTCTGCTGTTGGTGCTTCGTGGCTCCACTATCTTCTTTGCTGCTGGTACCGAGGAGGATGATGAGTATCTGGCGATTATGAGGATGAGGTTGATCAACATCGAACTACGTGCAACCACTAGCACCACAACCACCAGGTCGTCCACATGCAAATAATGGCAATGTTAGGGCTCCCCTCAGTGCGAGATCATGACCATCTCCCTAAACTGAAATTGAATATTCCACCATTTGAGGGTAGATATGTTCTGATATATATCTTACTTGGGAGTTAGAAACTGAATAACGATTTACATGTTTACAATATCACGAGGAGAGCGTGTTCCTCTGCTGTTTGTGCTTTCACTAGCTTTGCATGTGTTTGGTGGTCGAACATTGTAGATTATATCCTGCTCCAGCTACTTGGGCTGCTTTGAAAACTGCTATGCGTACTCGTTGGGTTCCACCATATTATCAACGTGAATTGCTTCAAAAATTGCAGCGTTTAAGACAAGGAAAAATTCTGTAGAAGAATATTATCGGGAACTACAAACCGGCTTGATTAGATGTGGTATTGTTGAGGAGAATGAAGCTATGCTTGCACGTTTTACGGGTGGATTAAATAGAGATTCAGACCATTCTAGACTATAAGGATTATAATAATATCACTCGTTTATTCCATCTTGCTTCTAAAGCTGAGCGTGAAGTGCGTGGATCGGCGAGCATTGGCGCGGACTAACTTTTCTGCAGGTCGACCTTCATCATGGACACCACGTGCATCATCTACTTCCACACGTTCGCTACACGGCACCTTCGTGGGTGCCACCTCCAACCGTGATACAGCGAGCAGGCACAACCACCACTATCGCCAAGAGCACACCTGCGGACCTGCACATAGCTCTTCCTCTTCAATGGCGTCAGCAGGGCACACAAGTGATATTATTTGTCGTCGTTGTAAGGAAGAGGACATTTTTGAGAGAATGCAAATCTCAGCGTGTGATGATTGCTCTTGAGGATGGTGGGTATGAGTCCGCTAGTGACTATGATGAGGAGACTTTGGCTCTTATTACACATGAGGAACACGGTGGAGATGATTCTGATCATGAGACACAATACATGGCTCTTTGAAGATCTTGACAGGTATGAATGTTTAGTTGCTCAACGTGTTTTGAGTGTGCAGGTTACACAAGCTGAGCAAAATCAGAGGCATAATTTGTTCCATACAAAGGGAGTTGTGAAGGAACGTTCTATTCGCGTCATCATAGATGGAGGGAGCTGCAACAACTTGGCTAGCATGGAGATGGTGGAGAAGCTATCACTCACCACAAGACCACATCCACATCCTTACTACATTCAATGGTTCAACAACAACAGCAAGGTTAAGGTAACACGTACTGTTCGTGTGCATTTTAGTATCTCTACATATGCTGATTATGTTGATTGTGATGTGGTACCTATGCAAGCATGTTCCTTATTACTTGGTAGACCATGGCAATTTGATAAAATTCTGTACACCATGGTAGAAACAATCAAGATACTCTTGTTCATAAGGATAAAAATATTACTTTCCTTCCTATGACTCCTGAGTCCATTTTGAAAGATGATATTAATAGAGCTAATAAAGCAAAACAGGAGAAAATAAGAGTGAAAATCAGATTGTGGCAAAAGAATTTGAGCAACATATGAAGCCTAATAGTAAACCATCTAGTGTTGCTTCGAAATTAAATTGAAAAGTGCATGTTTACTTGCCACTAAATCTGATATTGATGAGCTAGATTTTAGCAAATCTGTTTGCTATGCTTTTGTGTGCAAAGAGGCATTATTTTCATTCGGGGCGTGCCTTCCTCTTTGCCTCCTGCTGTCACTAAAATTTTGCAGAGTTCACGGCGTCTTTCCACAAGATGTGCCACCGGATTACCGCCTATTCGTGGGATTGAGCATCAGATTGACTTAATTCCGGTGCTTCACTGCCAAACCGTCGCCATACCGTACCAATCCGGAGGAGACGAAGGAGATTATCGTCAAGTACAAGAGCTTCTCGACAAAGGTTATATCTGTGAATCCCTTAGTCCTTGTCTTGTTCCAATTATTCTAGTGCCGAAAAAGGATGGTACATCGGCGTATGTGTGTTGATTGTAGAGGCATTAATAATATTACTATTAGTTATCGTCATCCTATTCCTAGGCTAGATGATATGCTTAATGAATTGAGTGGCTCTACAATATTCTCCAAAGTTGATTTGCGTAGTGGACACCATCAAATTCGTATGAAATTGGGGGATGAATGGAAAACAACATTTAAAACTAAGTTTGGATTATATGAGTGGTTAGTCATGCCTTTTGGGTTAACTAATGCACCTAGTACTTTCATGAGATTAATGAACGAAGTTTTACGTGCTTTCATTGGACGATTTGTGGTAGTTTACTTTGATGACATATTGATTTATAGCAGATCTTTGGAGGAACATTTGGAACATTTACGTGCTGTTTTTATTGCTCTCGTGATGCACGTTTGTTTGGTAACCTTGGGAAGTGCACCTTTTGCACCGACCGAGTGTCTTTTCTTGGCTATGTTGTTACTCCACAAGGAATTGAAGTTGATAAAGCCAAGATTGAAGCTATTGAGAGTTGGCCGCAGCCCAAAACGGTCACACAAGTGAGGAGTTTTCTTGGCCTCGCTGGATTCTATAGGCGTTTTGTGAGAGATTTTAGCACCATTGCTGCACCTCTCAATGAGCTTACAAAGAAGGATGTGCCTTTTGTTTGGGGTACCGCACAGGAAGAAGCCTTCACGGTGTTGAAAGATAAGTTGACACATGCTCCTTTACTCCAACTTCCTGATTTTAATAAGACTTTTGAGCTTGAATGTGATGCTAGTGGAATTGGATCAGGAGGTGTGTTATTACAAGATGGCAAACCTGTTGCTTACTTTTCTGAAAAATTGAGTGGGCCTAGTCTGAATTATTCTACTTATGATAAAGAATTATATGCTCTTGTTCGGACTTTAGAAACATGGCAACATTATTTATGGCCCAAAGAATTTGTTATACATTCGATCATGAATCTTTGAAACATATTAAAAGTCAAGCTAAACTGAATCGTAGACATGCTAAATGGGTTGAATTCATTGAGACTTTCCCTTATGTCATTAAACACAAGAAGGGTAAAGAAAATGTTATTGCTGATGCATTGTCTCGTCGCTATACTATGCTTTCACAACTTGACTTCAAAATATTTGGTTTGGAGACCATCAAAGATCAATATGTGCATGATGTTGATTTTAAAGATGTATTGCAGAATTGTAAAGAAGGAAGAACATGGAACAAGTTTGTCGTTAATGATGGATTTGTGTTCGTGCTAACAAGCTATGCATTCCAGCTAGCTCCGTTAGTCTTTTGTTGTTGCAGGAGGCGCATGGAGGAGGACTAATGGGACACTTTGGCGTGAAGAAGACGGAGGACGTACTTGCTACACATTTCTTTTGGCCAAAGATGAGACGGGATGTTGAGCGTTTTATTGCTCGCTGCACTACATGTCAAAAAGATAAGTCACGACTCAATCCTCATGGTTTATATATGCCTTTGCCTGTACCTAGTGTTCCTTGGGAGGATATATCTATGGACTTTGTTTTAGGTTTACCTAGAACAAAGAAGGGGAGGGATAGCATATTTGTTGTCGTGGATAGATTCTCGAAAATGGCACACTTTATACCATGTCATAAAAGCGATGATGCTGTTAATGTTGCTGATTTGTTCTTTCGTGAAATTATTCGTGATAGAGGCAGAGGTGTCCCGTCTTTCGATGAGATGGTGGATTTCGCTTTGGTGGAAGTCGACTTTGACGATCCGACTACGAGCGTGCGAGGACGTCGCGCCTTAGCAATCGCTAAACCAACTCCGAGAGGTTATTGACCACGCCGAGCACGATCAACGACCACGAGGGTCTATTTCCTGCGAGCAAACGAAGAACAAGCAAGAAACTGAGATTGCAATCTGGATATTGCGAATATAAGATGAAAGCTTTATTGATCAAGGTGGGGTTCTGGCGCTTTGTCCAGTCGTTGAACACAAACGAAACGCTGCGAAGTTGCAGCTATGGCGAACTTTTGATCTAAACAAAACCCATGTCTAAACGGTGCCCTAAGGGCTGTATATATGGAGGAAGAGGGGTGAATTTCGTGGCCCTTGGTGGAGGGGTCCAAACTAACCCTATCTCTTGTTTCCCCACACATACGGACTCTAAAAATAGCCTATACTAATGTATTTCGAAATTACATGGGCCTGGCCCAATAATAAGGTGACGAAGCACCTAGAATAGCCTATGGACGAATATTATGAAGTGGCATCTTGTATATTTCGTCCAAGGCTTCATGCACTCCTTATGGTGGCTTCAAAGTCCTGAAATCATCACTTGTAACTCCGTTCTTGATCCCCTTGCATGCCATCAACTCCATGTGTGTTCTTGCTCCAATGTTCATCCTTCTCCAAGCTAGGCCCTTCATTTGTAAGCAAAACAAATGTATCCAATTTAAGCGACATCATATTCTCATGAACATTAGAATCATTACCAAGAAACGAAAGTACCGGTAATTTAGTTGGCGTCTTGTGAGCTCTAGTAATTGGTCCAAGATGTATAGCAGCAGGGGCTGTGGGTGTAACAATGGTATTGATGTCCTCATCATCCTCCCTTCTTGAAATGAAGTCGTCCTCGACGGAAGCTCATCTTCCTCACCCAAATATGGCTTCAAATCTGCAATGTTAAAAGTGGGACTAACCCCAAAATCTGCGGGCAGCTCAAGTTTATATGCATTATCATTTACTTTCTCCAACACCTTAAAGGGACCAGCAGCACGTGGCATTAGCTTTGATTTGCGCAAATCAGAAATCTATCCTTACGCAAATGTAAACAAACAAGATCTCCGGTGCAAACACAACATGTTTTCTACCCTTATCTCCAGCAAGTTTATATTTAGCATTCATACGCTCAATGTTTTCCTTAGTTAACTCATGCATTTTAAAATCAACTCAGCACGTTCTTTAGCATCAAAATTAACCTTCTCTCAAGATGGAAGAGGCAACAAATCAATAGGTGCACGAGGTAGGAAACCATACACAACTTCAAAAGGGCACATCTTAGTAGTAGAATGCAATGAGCGATTATAAGCAAATTCAATATGAGGCAAGCATTCCTCCCACATTTTCTTATTTTTCTTTAGAACAGCCCTAAGCATAGTAGACAATGTTCTATTGACTACTTCAGTTTGTCCATCGGTTTGGGGTGACAAGTAGTACTAAAAGCAGTTTAGTCCCCAACTTAGCCCATAAACATCTCCAAAAGTGGCTAAGAAATTTAGTATCACGATCTGAAACAATAGTATTTGGCACACCATGCAAGCGAATAATTTCACGAAAGAACAAATCAGCAACATTGACAAAGATCATCGCTTTTATGACATGGTATAAAGTGTGCCATTTTCGAGAATCTATCCACGACAACAAATATGCTATCCTCCCTTCTTTGTTCTAGGTAAACCTAAAACAAAGTCCATAGATATATCCTCCCAAGGAACACTAGGTACAGGCAAAGGCATATATAAACCATGAGGATTGAGTCGTGACTTAGCTTTTTGACATGTAGTGCAGCGAGCAATAAAACGCTCAACATCCGTCTCATCTTTGGCCAAAAGAAATGTGTAGCAAGTCGTCCTCCGTCTTCTTCACGCCAAAGTGTCCCATTAGTCCTCCTCCATGCGCCTCCTGCAACAACAAAAGACGAACGGAGCTAGCTGGAATGCATAGCTTGTTAGCACGAACACAAATCCATCATTAACGACAAACTTGTTCCATGTTCTTCCTTCTTTACAATTCTGCAATACATCTTTAAAATCAGCATCATGCACATATTGATCTTTGATGGTCTCCAAACCAAATATTTTGAAGTCAAGTTGTGAAAGCATAGTATAGCGATTTAGACAATGCATCAAGCAATAACATTTTCTTTACCCTTCTTGTGTTTAATGACATAAGGAAAGTCTCAATGAATTCAACCCATTTAGCATGTCTACGTTTCAGTTTAGCTTGACTTTTAATATGTTTCAAAGATTCATGATCGAATGTATAACAAATTCTTTGGGCCATAAATAATGTTGCCATGTTTCTAAAGTCCTAACAAGAGCATATAATTCTTTATCATAAGTAGAGTAATTCAGACTAGGCCCACTCAATTTTTCGAAAAAGTATGCAACAGGTTTGCCATCTTGTAATAACACACCTCCTAATCCAATTCCACTAGCATCACATTCAAGCTCAAAAGTCTTATTAAAATCAGGAAGTTGGAGTAAAGGAGCATGTGTCAACTTAGCTTTCAATACCGTGAAGGCTTCTTCCCGTGCGGTACCCCAAACAAAAGGCACATCCTTCTTTGTAAGCTCGTTGAGAGGTGCAGCAATGGTGCTGAAATCTCTCACAAAACGCCTATAGAAACCAGCGAGGCCAAGGAAACTCCTCACTTGTGTGACCGTTTTGGGCTGCGGCCAACTCTCAATAGCTTCAATCTTGGCTTTATCAACTTCAATTCCTGTGGAGTAACAACATAGCCAAGAAAAGATACTCGGTCGGTGCAAAAGGTGCACTTCCCAAGGTTACCAAACAAGCGTGCATCACGTAGAGCATTAAAAACAACACGTAAATGTTCCAAATGTTCTTCCAAAGATTTGCTATAAATCAGTATATCATCAAAATAGACTACCACAAATCGTCCAATGAAAGCACGTAAAACTTCGTTCATTAATCTCATGAAAGTACTAGGTGCATTAGTTAACCCAAAAGGCATGACTAACCACTCATATAATCCAAACTTAGTTTTAAATGCTGTTTTCCATTCATCTCCCAATTTCATACGAATTTGATGGTATCCACTACGCAAATCAACTTTGGAGAATATTGTAGAGCCACTCAATTCATCAAGCATATCATCTAGCCTAGGAATAGGGTGGCGATAACGAATAGTAATATTATTGATGCCTCTACAATCAACACACATCGTGACGTACCATCCTTTTTCGGCACTAGAATAATAGGAACAACACAAGGACTAAGGGATTCGCGATATAACCTTTGTCGAGCAGCTCCTGTACTTGACGATAATCTCCTTCGCCTCCTCTGGATTGGTGCGGTATGGTGCACGGTTGGGTAATGATGCACCGGAATTAAGTCAATTTGATGCTCAATCCCTCGAATAGGTGGTAATCCGGTGGCACGTCTTGTGGAAAGACGTCGTGAACTCTGCAAAATGTTAGTGACAGCGGGGGCAAAGAGGAAGGCACGTCCTCGAATGAAAATAATGCCTCTTTGCACACAAAAGCATAGCAAATAGATTTGCTAAAATCTAGCTCATCAATATCAGATTTGGTGGCAAGTAAACATGCACTTTTCAATTTAATTTCGTACAACAGAGATGGTTTATTATTAGGCTTCATGTGTTGCTCAAATTCTTTTGCCACAATCTGATTTTCACTCTTATTTTTCTCCTGTTTTGCTTTATTAGCTCTATTAATATCATCTTTCAAAATGGACTCAGAGTCATAGGAAGCAAAGTAATATTTTTATCCTTATGAACAAGAGTATACTGATTGTTTCTACCATGGTGTATGAATTTTTATCAAATTGCCATGGTCTACCAAGTAATAAGGAACATGCTTGCATAGGTACCACATCACAATCAACATAATCAGCATATGTAGAGATACTAAAATGCACACGAACAAGACGTGTTACCTTAACCTTGCCGCTGTTGTTGAACCATTGGATGTAGTAAGGATGTGGATGTGGTCTTGTGGTGAGAGATAGCTTCTCCACCATCTCCATGCTAGCCAAGTTGTTGCAGCTCCCTCCATCTATGATGACGCTGAATAGAACGTTCCTTCACAACTCCTTTGTATGGAACAAATTATGCCTCTGATTTTGCTCACTTGTGTAACTCTGCACACTCAAAACACGTTGAGCAACTAAACATTCATACCATGTCAAGATCTTGAGAGCCATGTATTGTGTCTCATGATTAGAATCATCTCCACCGTGTTCCTCATGTGTAATAAGAGCCAAAGTCTCCTCATCATAGTCACTAGCGGACTCATACCCACCATCCTCGTGAGCAATCATCACACGCTGAGATTTGCATTCTCTCAAAAATGTCCTCTTCCCTTACAACGACGACAAATAATATCACTTGTGTGCCCTGTTGACGCCATGGAAGAAGAGCTCTGTGCAGGCCCAGCAGTGTGCTCTTGGCGATAGTGGTGGTTGTGCCTGCTTTCTTGTATCACGGTTGGAGGTGGCACTGAAGGAGGTGATGGTGCAAAGGAAGTAGATGATGCACGTGGTGTCCATGATGAAGGTCGACCTGCGAGAAAAGTTAGTGCGCGCCAATGCTGTCGATCCTGCACTTCACGTTCAGCTTTACAAGCAAGATGGAATAAACGAGTGATATTATTATAATCCTTATAGTCTAGAATGGTCTGAATCTCTATTTAATCCACCCGAAAACGTGCAAGCATAGCTTCATTCTCCTCAACAATACCACATCTAATCAAGCCAGTTTGCAATTCCTGATAATATTCTTCTACAAAATTTTTCCTTGTCTTAAACGCTGCAATTTTTGAAGTAATTCACGTTGATAATATGGTGGAACCCAACGAGTACGCATAGCAGTTTTCAAAGCAGCCCAAGTAGCTGGAACAGGATATAATCTACAATGTTCGGACCACCAAACACATGCAAAGCTAGTGAAAGCACAAACAGCAGCAGAACACGTCTCTCCTCGGGATATTGTAAACATGTAAATCGTTGTTCAGTTTCTAACTCCCAAGTAAGATATATATCGGAACATATCTACCCTCAAATGGTGGAATATTCAATTTCAGTTTAGGGAGATGGTCATGATCTCGCACTGAGGGGGAGCCCTAACATTGCCATTATTTGCATGTGGGCGACCTGGTGGTTGTGGTGCTGGTGGTTGCACGTAGTTCGATGTTGATCAACCTCATCCTCGTAATCTTCCACATAATCATCCTCGTCGGTACCAAAGCAGCAGAGCAGCAGAGCCAAAGAAGCACCAACAGCGATGAGCAGCGCACCAGAATTTTGTCCTGGCTCAATAGGAACACGCTGAGCTCGTCCATACTTGATTCGGAAGGGGCGTAGTTGTTGTCGTTGCAGAGGTGCGATAGGTGCAGCCGGCGGTGGTTGTGGAAAACGCGAGCAATTCATCAAACTTGCTATCAAGCTTTGTTTCAAACGTCTTCTCAATGCCATCTATCTTCTCCATGGCCTCGTCAAATCTGTTTACCACATCTTGCACCTGTCCAATCATCATTTGTCAAACTTATCATGTAGCTGTTTGTTTGTCGGGCTCTCCCAATCAGTCTCATCGGCTGTGTTCCTGCCATGGTTAGCAGCAATAGAAACACACAAGAATATGATCCTCAGACTACTAGGAAGTGGTGGTGGTGGTGTGGTGGACAGTCACAAATCCGTGAAGCAAATCTCAAATTCTTACCAGTTCTTACCCAGCAGCGGTGGTGATCGGCAACCGTTGTAGTCAAAACTCTCAAAGCTTGGCTATAGCGATTACGTGGAGAATCAAACGCACGACGTAGATGTATGTGGAGCAGGAAGGCTTATAATATGGTAGCAAAAAGGTCAAGAATAATCAATTCAGAGATGCAAAGTTGAATAAACGCTCAACGACGATCTTGTCTGGTCCTAGGCTAGACCGTGCTAGAGACGCGAGCCTAGAACACTAACAAAATCACGACGCTGCGTAAACAAAGGAAAAGCACACTCTGAATTTTTTTTTCTTTTTTTTTTTGCTGCTTTTTTTTTACGCTGCTTTTTTTTTTTTATGAAAAAAATCACTATAATGGCGAGTGTCTCAAAACTCTTCCTGGTCAAACCGACAGGATGGGCACGAAATTTTTCGACCAATTTTTTTTTTTCGATTGCCGGACCCAAAAACTGAAACGGGTCAAAAAACTTTCTATAACGGCGATCGCTCAATACGCTTAGAAACACCTAAAAATAGGATAGCGAAAAATTTTTTTATCCCGTGCGTTTTGGAAAATTTTGGGCCTAAACGGAGGTGGTTTCCGAATTTATTTTTTTTTTTTTTTGAAACCAACCTCTTCTACGGACGGCAAAAGATTGCTGGAATCCAAACCTACTCGAGACAAGGAAACACGAATCGGAAAACTAGATGGATCCCAAAACAAACCTAATATGCAAGGGACTCGGATTGGTGGTGGATATATGGTGGTCGATGGCAGCGGTGGTGATATATGGCAGCGGTGGTGGTATATGGATACGGATTGAAGCGGTGGCGGATAAGCGGTGGTGGTAGATGGCGGGCGATGATAATGGTGCAGCGCGGCGTGACAACTTATGACCGTAACTCGAAACTCTAAAAGACTAGACTCTAAGACCAGCAACTAGACACGACGATGCAACCGCAAATTCAACAACGCAAATACGAAAAAGATTATGCAAAGGCTCGATTGGTTCGGATATGATGACCTAACCCTAAATTTTTTGTGGCTTTTTCGTGGACTGTAGGTATGAAGAACAGACTCGATCTAAACTACGAAAACGTAAAATCTCACCGAGCAACCTGGAAATCTGATACCACTTGATAGAGGCAGAGGTGTCCCGTCTTTCGATGAGATGGTGGATTTCGCTTTGGTGGAAGTCGACTTTGACGATCCGACTACGAAGCGTGCGAGGGCGCCGCGCTATAGCAATCGCTAAACCAACTCCGAGAGGTTATTGACCACGCCGAGCACGATCAACGACCACGAGGGTCTATTTCCTGCGAGCAAGCGAAGAACAAGCAAGAAACTGAGATTGCAATCTGGATATTGCGAATATAAGATGAAAGCTTTATTGATCAATGTGGGGTTACTGTGGCGCTTTGTGCAGTCGTTGAACACAAACGAAACGCTGTGAAGTTGCAGCTATGGCGAACTTTTGATCTAAACAAAACCCAAGTCTAAACGGTGCCCTAAGGGCTGTATATATGGAGGAAGAGGGGTGAATTTCGTGGCCCTTGGTGGAGGGTCCAAACTAACCCTATCTCTTGTTTCCCCACACATACGGACTCTAAAATAGCCTATACTAATGTATTTCGAAATTACATGGGCCTGGCCCAATAATAAGGTGACGCAGCACCTAGAATAGCCTATGGACGAATATTATGAAGTGGCATCTTGTATATTTCGTCCAAGGCTTCATGCACTCCTTATGGTGGCTTCAAAGTCCTGAAATCATCACTTGTAACTCCGTTCTTGATCCTTTAGCATGCCATCAACTCCATGTGTGTTCTTGCTCCAATGTTCATCCTTCTCCAAGCTAGGCCCTTCATTTGTAAGCAAAACAAATGTATCCATTTTAGGCAGCATCATATTCTCATGAACATTAGAATCATTACCAAGAAACGAAAGTACCTGGTAATTTAGTTGGCGTGCACGAGCTCTAGTAATTGGTCCAGTATGTATAGCAGCAGGGGCTGTGGGTGTAACAATGGTATTGATGTCCTCATCAATTCGCTTGCATGGTGTGCCAAATACTATTGTTTCAGATCGTGATACTAAATTTCTTAGCCACTTTTGGAGATGTTTATGGGCTAAGTTGGGGACTAAACTGCTTTTTAGTACTACTTGTCACCCCCAAACTGATGGACAAACTGAAGTAGTCAATAGAACATTGTCTACTATGCTTAGGGCTGTTCTAAAGAATAATAAGAAAATGTGGGAGGAATGCTTGCCTCATATTGAATTTGCTTATAATCGTTCATTGCATTCTACTACTAAGATGTGCCCTTTTGAAGTTGTGTATGGTTTCCTACCTCGTGCACCTATTGATTTGTTGCTTCTTCCATCTTCGGAGAAGGCTAATTTTGATGCTAAAGAACGTGCTGAATTGATTTTAAAATGCATGAGTTAACTAAGGAAAACATTGAGCGATGAATGCTAAATATAAACATGCTTGGAGATAAGGGTAGAAAACATGTTGTGTTTGCACCTAGAGATCTTGTTTGGTTACATTTGTGTAAGGATAGATTTCCTGATTTGCGCAAATCAAAACTAATGCCACGTGCTGCTGGTCCCTTTAAGGTGTTGGAGAAAATAAATGATAATGCATATAAACTTGAGCTGCCTGCAGATTTTGGGGTTAGTCCCACTTTTAACATTGCAGATTTGAAGCCTTATTTGGGTGAGGAAGATGAGCTTCCGTCAAGGACGACTTCATTTCAAGAAGGGGAGGATGATGAGGACATCAATACCATTGTTACATCCACAGCCCCTCTTTGTTACATATACGGGACCAATTACTAGAGCTCACAAGACGCCAATTAAATTACCAGGTACTTTCGTTTCTTGGTAATGATTCTAATGTTCATGAGAATATGGTGCTGCCTAAATTTGATACATTTGTTTTGCTTACAAATGAAGGGCCTAGCTTGGAGAACGGTGAACATTGGAGCAAAACACGCATGGAGTTGATGGCATGCGCAAGGGGATCAAGAACGGAGTTACAAGTGATGATTTCAGGACTTTGAAGCCACCATAAGGAGTGCATGAAGCCTTGGACGAAATATACAAGATGCCACTTCATAATATTCGTCCATAGGCTATTCTAGGTGTCACGTCACCTTATTATTGGGCCAGCCCATGTAATTTCGAAATACATTAGTATAGGCTATTTTAGAGTCCGTATGTGTGGGGAAACAAGAGATAGGGTTAGTTTGGACCCTCCACCAAGGGCAACGAAATTCACCCCTCTTCCTCCATATATACAGCCCTTAGGGCACCGCTTAGACTTGGGTTTTGTTTAGATCAAAAGTTCGCCATAGCTGCAACTTCGGCGATTTCGCTTGTGTTCATCGACTGCATAAAGGCGCCACAGTAACCCCACCTTGATCAATAAAGCTTTCATCTTATATTCGCAATATCCAGATTGCAATCTCGCTTTCTTGCTTGTTCTTCGCTTGCTCACAGGAAATGCACTCGTGGTCGTTGATCGTGTTCGGCGTGGTCAATAACCTCTCGGAGTTGGTTTAGCGATTGCTAAGGCGCGACGTCCTCGCACGTTCGTAGTCGGATCGTCAAAGTCGACTTCCACAAAGCGAAATCCACCATCTCATCGAAAGACGGGACACCTTTGCCTCTATCATGTTCTTTGACTTTCAGGGCCAAAAAGTCCTGCTTACGGCTGTATTTGAGGGTACTCCGGGCCTCCTGGCGCAAGCGGGGATGATTTTTTGGATTCACGCGCTCGCCTCGAGCAGTTTGAGTACTTGTGGGTCCGACACGGACTCCAAATGACAAAATTATGACCGTTTTAGTGAACATCTCTCCATTCTATGGCAGTCCTTGAAAGTACTTCATTTTCTCGTCGCTTTTTGCCGATTGCCCTAAAATTTCTTGTCCTCTATAGAGGAGATATCGCTTCCACATATATATTGACCGATGCCAGAATGCCCTTTTGTTCTTGGCTTGCACGCGTCGCTTCAAAAGATGCCATCCGGCGAAAACAAGGAGAATAAGGCATATAGCCGCTGGATTTTCTTCAATTGACGGCCAAATGAGATTGCCCACATGATAGAGCATCTGCAGAAAGGTACGTTTGTCCCTACTAAGGGGGATAATGTCTATAAGCAAGATAATCTCTCAAATTTCCTTCAAAAGGAAGTGCCAATGGGTTCAGAAACTTGTCTAAAAAACAGCAACGAACTGTGTTATTTGACTCTCAGGGCTAAAAAGTCCTCTTAAGGCTGAATTTGAGGGTACTCCGGGCCTCCTGGCGCAAGCAGGGAGTATTTTCTGGATTCGCATGCTCGCCGCGAGCAGTTTGAGTTCTTGTGGGTCTAACACGGACCCTGAATGGCAAAATTATGACCATTTTAGTGAACATCTCTCCATTCTATGGGAGTCCTTGAAAGTACTTCATTTTCTCGTGCACTTTTTGCCAGATTGCCCCAAAATTTCTTGTCCTCTATGGAGGAGATATCGTTTCCACATATATGTTGATCGATGCCAGGAATGCCCTTTTGTTCTTGGCTTCACGCGCGTGAGTTACAGCATGCCATCCGGCAAAAACAAGGAGAATAAGGCATATAGCCGCTAGATTTTCTTCAATTTACGGCCAAATGAGATTGCCCGGATCATAGAGCATCTGCAGAAAGGTACGTTTGTCCCTACTCAGGGGGCTAATGTCTATAAGCAAGATAATCTCTCGAATTTCCTTCAAAAGGAAGTGCCAATGGGTTCAGAAACTTGTCCGAAAAAATCTGCGATTTAATGATGTTCTTTGACTTTCAAGGCCAAAAGTCCTGCTTAAGGCAGATTTGAGGGTACTCTGGCCTCTGGCGCAATCGGGAGTATTTTTCGATTCGCTACCACCGCGAAAGCAAGATGAGTACTTGTGGGTCCGACACGGACTCAATGACTAAATTACGACCGCTTAGTGAACATATCACCATTCTATGGCGTCCTTGAAAGTACTTCATTTTCTCGTGTGCTTTTTGCTGATTGCCACAAAATTTCTTGTCCTCTATAGAGGAGATATCGCTTCCACATATATATTGACCGATGCCAGAATGCCCTTTTGTTCTTGGCTTGCACGCCAGACGAAGTTACAAAGATGCCATCCGCGAAAACAAGGAGAATAAGGCATATAGCCGTTGGATTTTCTTCAATTTACGGCCAAATGAGATTGCCCGGATCATAGAGCATCTGCAGACAGTACGCTTGTCCCTACCAGGGGGCTAATGTCTATAAGCAACATAATCTCTCAAATTTCCTTCAAAAGGAAGTGCCAATGGGTTCAGAAACTTGTCTGAAAAACAGCGACGAATGATGTTCTTTGACTTTCAGGGCCAAAAAGTCCTACTTAAGGCCGTATTTGAGGGTACTTCGGGCCTCCTGCCGCAAGCGGGGATGATTTTTTGGATTCACGCGCTCGCCTCGAGCAGTTTGAGTACTTGTGAGTCCAACACGGACTCCGAATGACAAAATTATGACCGTTTTAGTGAACATCTCTCCATTCTATGGCAGTCCTTGAAAGTACTTCATTTTCTCGTGCGCTTTTTGCCTGATTGCCACAAAATTTCTTGTCCTCTATAGAGGAGATATCATTTCCACATATATATTGACCGATGCCAGAATGCCCTTTTTTAGCTTTCAAGCGTGAGTTACAAAGATGCCATCCGCGAAAACAAGGAGAATAAGGCATATAGCCGCTAGATTTTCTTCAATTTACGGCCAAATGAGATTGCTCGGATCATAGAGCATCTGCAGAAGGTACGCTTGTCCCTACTAAGGGGCTAATGTCTATAAGCAAGATAATCTCTCGAATTTCCTTCAAAAGGAAGTGCCAATGGGTTCAGAAACTTGTCTGAAAAACTGCGACGAATGATGTTCTTTGACTTTCAGGGCCAAAAAGTCCTGCTTAAGGCCGTATTTGAGGGTACTCTGGGCCTCTTGGCACAAGCGGGGAGTATTTTCTGGATTCGTGTGCTCGCCGCGAGCCGTTTGAGTACTTGTGGGTCCGACACGGACTCCGAATGACAAAATTATGACCGTTTTAGTGAACATCTCTCCGTTCTTTGTCAGTCCTTGAAAGTACTTCATTTTCTTGTGCGCTTTTTGCCTGATTGCCCCAAAATTTCTTGTCCTCTATAGAGGAGATATCGTTTCCACATATATATTGACCGATGCCAGGAATGCCCTTTAGTTCTTGGCTTTCACGCGTGATGCGGAGCATCCTTCCATCATACCCATGGACTCTACATCAACACCTACAACACCACAAGGACCGATGACTCGAGCACGTGCAAGAGCTCTTGAAACCGAGGTGACATCACTCCTCTCACAACTCGCCTTCGATTCACATGAGACATGGTTACTACCTCAAACGGAAACCCTATACATACTCAGGTACCAAGGAGTCGACCATGAAGGAGCAAGGAGGCAAGGAGAACCGGAAGCGGAAGACATGCGAGAAGACGGAGAGGAAAAAGCACCAAGGACCAGGGTGGCCGGACGATCCGGACGGCGGCCCGGGCGATCCGGACTGAGCCCGGACGATCCGGACCCCAGCCCGGACGATCCGGCTAAATCACCCGAAGCCAACAGAACCTCCACGCTGAAGCCGGATCATCCGGACCACGTCCCGGATCATCCGGACCTGGCCCGGACATCCGGACCTCCAGCCGGACGTCCGGTCCCGCGACCACCAGCCATCCATCCGCTCATCCGCCTCCACCCGGATCATCCGGACTGCCCGGATCATCCGGACCTCATCCGGATCATCCGCCCAATACCATACAGCGTGTTGGGCTGAGCCCATGTACCCCTCGCCCTGCACTCTATATATAGGACCCCTCTCCTCGCTTTGATACTTAGCATTGGATTAGCTCATATTTGTGTGAGAGCCTTTGCTCATCCACTTGGTTACTTCTCCCGAGCTCAGGACCTCTTCGGAGAAGATCCCCCAGCGGATTCAAGACCCCTATCTAGGGAAGAACATCAAGGCCTCCTCTTGGAGATGAACGGTTCCTTTGTATCCTTACCTTTGTTGACTTTGTATCTGGTGGATCTCATGTGTGTATGTTGATCTAGCACTTGTGTGATCGATTCCTTGTTGGTTGAGTGATTCTCTCTCGTTTTCCCCGTGTTTCCCCTCGTGCTTCCGCGTGTTCTTCGTGTTCCCTCTGTAGGATCCCCTCCAAACGTGAAAGATCGACGAATTAGGGTTCCACCCTACATCATATGGTATCATGAGCCACGTTGATCACGTTTTTGGAGCCCCTACCCCATAATTTCTAGCTTGATTTTGTTGTTTTCGTCCTAAAATCCGAAAATCCCCACAAAAATAGCCCCCAATTTTTTTTGTGATTTGTTAGTTTTGATGATGTTTTGTTGTTTTTGATCCGTGGATTCGGTGTGTAACTTGTGGATCTTGTGTTTCCCCACCTTCTCCCCCTCGAAATCCATCCAAAATCCCCGAAATCGTCAAATTCCACCCCATTTTCGACTTCTTCCCGAGTTGTTCCCGTGCGCGGTTGACCTGCCCGGATCATCCGGACGAAGTCCCGGATCATCCGGACGCGCCCGGATCATCCGGCTTCCTCTGCCGAAACTGCAATTCTGCAGTCCTCCATCCACCTACACCACCATCCACACACATATACATCTTCCCCACCCCATCCACCACCATTTCCACTTGCCAAACCCCAAGACTCAACCTCCGTACTACCATTCGATTTTGAGTTCGACTATTTGAGTGAGATTTCCGTGTCCTCTTGTGTTTCGGCTATTTAGGCGCGGTGTGACATCAACAACAAACGTTCATTTTGGTCAGCTACTCATCTTTGCTACGGACGGTAACTTTGACGACATCTTTGTCATACCTTGCAATTGCATTGATAACCATCATATACCATCTTTTGCGTTGCTTACCCACCGAGACTAGCCATTGAGTATTGCTGGCAATGTGACTTGTGCACATTAGTTGCATACACCATATCATACATACCATCGAGGTGCCTATCTTGGAATCAACTTGTGTGTAACAAAGTTGTCATCGCATACACAACTGCTATCTTAGTTCGTCAAGTTTGCATAAGAAAAGAGCTCAAAAGAGAAAGAGCCACTCAAGCTTTTAAGCAAAGAGGAAAGATAAGCAAAGAGCTTATAAGCAACAAGCATAGCATCTTACAACATTAAGATTGTCATATAAGATCATCTTGGATCATTGCACCGAAATACCATACATATAGTATACTTGGGATAGAGATCGTTGCATTTTTGCCTAGTAGGTTGTGCACAAGCTCCGTATCCGCCTATTGTGCAATCGTGCTAGCGTCTCTCTAGTATTGTGCAACAAGAGCATTTTCGTGGATTCCACATTTTGGCTCATTTTTGGTTTACACAATCCCATTTATCTATTTGCATGTGTGTTTCCGTGTACCACTACTTGCTTGGTCTACTTGTTGCATATGCGAATCTGCGAATCTTCTTCAACATTTTTGAGTCAAGCTAACGATTGCAATCAATTTTGTGCCACCATCCTAACCAAGCTCCGCCAAAAGCTTTTACTTGTGTAGGTGTGAGAATCGACAAGGATCGGTACCAATAGTGCTATTTCATTGTCCGCATTTGAGTGAACTTGATTCATCTTCAACTTCGTCAAAGGTACATTGGTATTCGCTTCTTCTCCTTCCACAACTCACAATTTTGCTTGAAATGATGGATAGGCCAAGTTCTTCTACAAATCCACTCTTCATCGAGCAAGACGACGACATGTCATCATACGTCACCAAGAGCCACCTCTTTGGCACAACGAGCTCTCCATCAAGAGCAACAAGCAATGAGCGAACGATCGACAACCTCTCCACCGACTTGCGACTCTCCGAACAACGACACGAGATTACTTCGACAACAAACTCGACGCGACAAGAAAGAGAACGATGCAAGAATGGACGAGATCCGCGCTTTGTTGGTGAACCGCGATTTCTACCTCTTCACACTCAAGACGGAGCCACTCAAGTCGCCACTCCGACGACTCCTTCTCCGACACAAGTACACCGTCATCGAACATTCTTCGACGAGCAGCGCGTCAAGACCGCTATGCATCTCGCAACCCGCTACATGACAAGCATCCCTAAGAGCAAGTTGATGAACAAGTTCCTCGTCCTCAATCGAATCAAGTGGCGATTGCTCAAGCTCAAGAACGACAACGCCTTCGCCGCCAACAAGAACAAGAACGAAGCGCCACATCAAGAGCAACAAGACGCCGAGGCTCAACGCCTTCAACAACAACAACGAGAAGCACAAGCTCTTGAGGCGGAACGTGCCCTTCAAGCATCAAGTCGAGCTATTGCCAACCGCAATCGGGAAAGGCGCAATCAAGAGGAAGCCCTTCGAGAAGAAATACAAGAGAGGAACTACCATCCGCGTGCGCAACGTCAAGCTCCACAAGCTCCTCCACAAGCTCCTCAAGCTCAACCTCAACCTCAAGGTCAACAAGAGCAAGTTGATCATGGACTTCCTCCTCGCCAAGAGCAACATGAGGATGATTACCTCCACGCCAAGAACGCCATCATCAACATCGACCTCAACACAATGAAGAACAACGCTATGGCAAGCTCAAGTTCACAATGCCCAAGTTCAATGGAACCAATGATCCCGAAGAGTACCTCTCATGGGCATTGAAGGTTGACAAAATCTTTCGTTTGCACAACTATGAGGAAGAGAAGAAGATCGCTATGGCATCACTTGAGTTCCAAGACTATGTGCTCATATGGTGGGAACAAGTCCTTGAGCGCCGACAAGCAAGAGGTGAACCTCCAATCACCACTTGGACTCAAATGAAGGATGTCATGAGAGCACGCTTTGTGCCCACCTACTACAACCGTGATCTCTTCAAGAAGCTACAACTCCTCAAGCAAGGAGCAAAGAGTGTTGAAGAATACTACAAAGAAATGGAGATTGCCATGATTCGAGCCAATGTCATGGAGGATGATGAGCAAACAATGGCACGATTCTTGAATGGACTCAACCATCCCATCAAGAAGATCGCCGACTTCCAACCCTACTCCAACCTCATTGAGCTCGTGCATCAAGCTACAAAGGCTGAACGTCAAGTACAAGATGACTTCAAGTACGCCAAGTACTCATCCAAGACATACGGCTTGTCCAACAACCAAGCTTCAACAACTACTCCAACTTCGACATCAACCAAGCCTTCTCCAAGCAACGACGACAAGTCAAGTTACAAGAAAACTTCTACAAGTTCGAGTCGTCCTCCTCCTAATACAAGCAACTCCAAGCCGCGTGCTTCATCATCTACTCCAACCGATGAGACCGTCAAGACAAGCTCCTTCAAGTGTTTTACTTGCGGCGGCCGAGGCCACAAGTCATATGAATGCACCAACAAGCGCACCATGATACTCAACAACGATGGCACCTACGACTCAATGAGTGAAGATGAAATGGACGCTATCGAGCAAGTGGCCATGCACCGGCGCATCAACGAGGATGAAGATGATCAAGTCTTTTGTGATGAAGATACAAGTCCCGCTCATGTTGTCTCCAAGGTCTTGACACTTCAACATCAACAAGAAGAAGACCAAATATGCCACATCTTCCACACAAAGGCCGGCATCAATGGGAGATCCGTCAAGGTCATCATCGATGGAGGTAGTTGCCACAACTTGGCAAGCGAAGAACTATGCTCCAAGCTCCAATTGGTCAAGAAGAAGCATCCGCAACCATACAAGGTTCAATGGCTAAGTGACTCCACACTGTACGAGTTGAGCATACGGTCCAAGTATCATTCAAAATAGGTGCATATGAAGACACTTTGGAGTGTGATGTGGTCCCAATGACCGCTTGCCACCTCCTCCTTGGTCAGCCATGGCAATTCGACCGTGGTGTCTACCACAATGGGCGACAAACCACTATAGCTTCAAGATGAAAGGCAAAGAATATGTCCTCACGACCCATGTCTCCTAGTCAAGTGATAGCCGACAAACAAGCCACCAACCAAAGAGAGAAGAGTGAGAAAGTGAGCCACCAAAAAGTGAGTGAGAGCCACAAACCAAATTTGAGCGCCTCTTAGCCTAGAGAAAAAACCTCATACTATTAGCCACCAAACATGAGATGAGAGAAGTGTGTGAGAACCCATCGAGTGTGATGCACTTTGTCCTTGTGTGCAAGGATGGAGAACCAAAACTAACACCACTCATGAGCTACCTTTGGTGTTTCAATCTCTTTTGCAGGAATTTCAAGATGTTTTCCCGATGAGCTACCTCCGGTCTACCTCCTCTTCGAGGCATTGAGCATCGAATCGACCTCATCCCCGAGCGCCACTTCCAAACAAAGCTCCCTACCGTGTCAATCCCAAGAAACCAAGGAGATTCAACGGCAAGTACAACAACTAATCGACAACGGTCATGTACGTGAAAGCTTAAACCCTTGTGCCGCTCCTGCTATACTTGTGCCTAAGCCCGATGGAAGTTTCCGCTTGTGCTCGATTGTAGACCCATAAATGCTATCACCGTGCGCTATAGGCATCCCATTCCTCGCTTAGATGATATGCTTGATGAACTTAGTGGAGCCAACTTTTCTCAAAAATTGATCTTAAAAGTGGCTATTATCAAATCCGCATTCATGAGGGTGATGAATGGAAAACTGCTTTCAAAACAAAATTTGGCTTATATGAATGGTTGGTTATGCCTATGGGTTTGTCTGAAGCTCCTTAACTTTTGTGCGTCTCATGCATCATGTACTTCGTCCATACATTGGAATCTTTGTTGTGGTTTACTTCGATGATATTCTTGTGTTTAGCAAAACCATGAAAGAGCATCTTGATCATGTTAAGCTTGTTTTGCAAACGCTTCGAAAGGAAAGTCTTTATGCCAACTCGAAAAAATGCACTTTTGGCGTTGACAAAGTGGTTTTCTTGGGTTTCGTTGTCTCTTCCAAGGGTGTCCATGTTGATGAAACTAAGATCAAAGCAATTAAAACTTGGCCCCAACCCACCAATTTGCAACAAGTGCGAAGTTTCCTTGGTCATGCAGGTTTTTATCGCCGCTTTGTCAAAAACTTTAGCACTATTGCAGCTCCTTTGCATGCTTTGAGTAAGAAGAATACTCCTTTTGTTTGGGGACCTTTGCAATCAAACGCTTTTGATGAGCTCAAGTCTTTGCTTACTCATGCTCCGATTCTTGCTTTGCCCAATTTTGACAAAACTTTTGAGGTTCATTGTGATGCAAGTGGTACCGGAATTGGCGGAGTTTTAATGCAAGAAAAACGAGTCATTGCTTATTTTAGTGAAAAACTCTCCGGTGCTCAAATTAACTATCCCGTGTATGACAAGGAATTGTATGCTTTAGTGCGTGTCCTCCATGTTTGGGAACATTATCTTAGACCTCATGAGTTTGTCATCCATACCGATCATGAAACGCTTAAGTACTTAAAAGGTCAAACTAAATTGAACAAGCGTCATGCCAAATGGAGTGAACTTATTGAATCTTTTCCATACGTGATCAAGTACATTAAGGGCAAGGAAAATGTAGTTGCCGATGCACTTTCACGCATATGCACGCTCGTCACCCAACTAGAGTTGAATGTTATAGGCTTTGAGCACATAAAGGATTTGTATGCTAGTGATCAATCTTTTGCACCTCATTATGCTAAACGTTTGACGCATACATCTTGGGAACAATATTACCTCAAGGATGGTTATCTTATGAGAGCTAACAAACTTTGCATACCCGAGTCTTCTCTTCGTTTGCTACTTTTGCAAGAGGCTCATGGAGGTGGACTCATGGGACATTTTGGACGCGACAAGACCTTCGCCACGCTCTCCAAGAACTACTTTTGGCCCAAGATGTTTCGCGACGTCTCATGCTTCACCACCCGATGCTCAACATGCCGCAAAGCTAAGTGAAAAGCTCAATCTCATAGTCTTTACATGCCTCTTCCTATTCCTTATCAACCTTGGGAAGACATTAGCATGGACTTTGTACTTGGTTTGCCTAGAACTCAAAATGGAAAGGATTCCGTGTTTGTTATTGTGGATAGATTTTCTAAAATGGCACATTTCATTCCTTGCAACAAGGTAGACGATGCTTCACATATTGCAAATCTCTTTTGTAGGGAAATCTTGCGCCCATGGCGTACCAAAGACAATCGCCTCCGATCATGACGCCAAGTTCCCCGAGCTACTTTTGAAGACCCTATGCGCCAAGCTCGGAATCAAGCTCTTCTTCTCATCCGCATACCATCCTCAAACCGACGGCCAAACGGAGGTGACGAACCGAACGCTCTCCACTCTACTTCACGTGTTGATCAAGAAGAACATCAAGGAGTGGGAGGCGTGTCTACCCATCGCCGAGTACGCCTACAACCGCGCAAGACATTCGACGACCGGCAAGTCACCATTCGAGGTCGTCTACGGCTTCAATCCATTGTCCCCATTGGACATTCCACCTCTACCTCTACAAGAGCGCACCAACCTCGACGCAAGTGCCCGTGCAAGCTACATCAAGAAGATGGATGAAGAGACAAGACACACCATCGAGCGCCACGTACAACGACTCACTACCAATCTCAACATCAACAAGCAACCCATGATCTTCAACATAGGCGATCTCGTGTGGCTACACCTTCGCAAGGAACGCTTCCCCAACGAACGCAAGTCCAAACTTCTACCTCGAGCCGATGGACCTTCAAGGTGTTAGCACGCTACAACAACAACGCCTACAAGCTCGACCTACCAAGCACAAGTACAACGTGAGCGACACCTTCAACGCCAAAGACCTCTCGCCTTTCCATGGTGATGAAGATCTAGATCCGAGGTCGGATCCTTTCAAGGAGGGATATGATGCGAGCATCCTTCCATCATCCCCATGGACTCTACATCAACACCTACAACACCACAAGGACCGATGACTCGAGCACGTGCAAGAGCTCTTGAAACCGAGGTGACATCACTCCTCTCACAACTAGCCTTCGATTCACATGAGACATGGTTACTACCTCAAACGGAAACCCTATGCATACTCAGGTACCAAGGAGTCGACCATGAAGGAGCAAGGAGGCAAGGAGAACCGGAAGCGGAAGACATGCGAGAAGACGGAGAGGAAAAAGCACCAAGGACCAGGGTGGCCGGACGATCCGGACGCCGGCTCGGACGATCCGGACAGAGCCCGGACGATCCGGACCCCAGCCCGGACGATCCGGCTAAATCACCCGAAGCCAACAGAACCTCCACGCTGAAGCCGGATCATCCGGACCACGTCCCGGATCATCCGGACCTGGCCCGGACATCCGGACCTCCACCGGACGCTCGCCCTCAATGACCACTCACCGCCCATCCGCTCATCCAGCCTCCACCCGGATCATCCGACCGCCCGGATCATCCGGACCTCATCCGGATCATCCGCCACGCTATACATGCAGTTGTTAGGCTGAGCCCATGTACCCCTTCGCCCCTGCACTCTATATATAGGACCCCTCTCCTCACTTTGAGACTTAGCATTGATTAGCTCATATTTGTGTGAGAGCCTTTGCTCATCCACTTGGTTACTTCTCCTGAGCTCAAGACCTCTTCGAGAAGATCCCCATCGGATTCAAGACCCCTATCTAGGGAAGAACATCAAGGCCTCCTCTTGGAGATGAACGGTTCCTTTGTATCCTTACCTTTGTTGACTTTGTATCTGGTGGATCTCATGTGTGTATGTTGATCTAGCACTTGTGTGATCGATTCCTTGTTGGTTGAGTGATTCTCTCTCGTTTTCCCCCGTGTTTCCCCCTCGTGCTTCCGCGTGTTCTTCGTGTTCCCTCCGTAGGATCCCCTCCAAACGTGAAAGATCGACGAATTAGGGTTCCACCCTACATCAACGCGCGTGAGTTACAGCATGCCATATGGCGAAAACAAGGAGAATAAAGCATATAGCCGCTGGATGTTCTTCAATTACGGCGAAATGAGATTTCCCGGATCATAGAGCATCTGTAGAAAGGTATGTTTGTCTCTACCAGGGGGGCTAATGTCTATAAGCAACATAATCTCTCGAATTTCCTTCAAAAGGAAGTGCCAATGGGTTCAGAAACTTGTCTGAAAAACAGCAACGAATGATGTTCTTTATCTTTCAGGGCCAAAAACTCCTGCTTAAGGCCGTATTTGAGGGTACACCGGGCCTCCTGGCGCAAGCGTGTAGTATTTTCTGGATTCACGCGCTCGCCGGGAGCAGTTTGAGTACTTGTGGGTCCGACACGGACTCTGAATGACAAAATTATGACCGTTTTAGTGAACATCTCTCCATTCTATGGCAGTCCTTGAAAGTACTTCAATTTCTCGTCCGCTTTTTGCGTGACTGCCCCAAAATTTCTTTTCCTCTATAGAGGAGATATCGTTACCACATATATATTGACTGATGCCAGGAATGCCCTCTTGTTCTTGGCTTTCACGCACGTGAGTTACAGCATGCCATCCGGCGAAAACAAGGAGAATAAGGCATATAGCTGCTAGATTTTCTTCAATTTAAGGCCAACTGAGATTGCCCGGATCATAGAGCATCTGCAGAAAGGTACGTTTGAACCTACTAAGGGGGCTAATGTCTATAAGCAAGATAATCTCTCGAATTTCCTTCAAAATGAAGTGCCAATGGGTTCAGAAACTTGTCTGAAAAATTGCGACGAATGATGTTCTTTGACTTTTAGGGCCAAAAAGTCCTGCTTAAGTCCATATTTGAGGGTACTCTGGGCTTCCTGGCGCAAGCCGGGAGTGTTTTCTGGATTTGCGCTTCATGAAAGCAGTTTCAATATTTGTGGGTCCGACACGGACCAATGACAAAATTACGACCGCTTAGTGAACATATCTCCATTCTATGGCAGTCCTTGAAAGTACTTCATTTTCTCGTGGGCTTTTTGCCTGATTGCCACAAAATTTCTTGTCCTCTATAGTGGAGATATTGTTTCCACATATATATTGACTGATGCCAGGAATGCCCTTTTGTTCTTGGCTTGCACGCTGCAGTGTTACAAAGATGCCATCCGCGAAAACAAGGAGAATAAGGCATATAGTCAGCTGGATTTTCTTCAATTTATGGCCAAATGAGATTGCCTGATCATAGAGCATCTGCAGAAGGTACATTTGTCCCTACCAGGGGTTAATGTCTATAAGCAACATAATCTCTCAATTTCCTTCAAAAGGAAGTGCCAATGGGTTCGTAAGCTTGTCTAAAAACCTTTGAATCTAATGATGTTCTTTGACTTTGGGCCAAAAGTCCCGCTTAAGGTCAGATTTGAGGGTACTTTGGGCCAAATGAAGGGCATGATGATTGTTACACCCATGGAGATGATGGCATATCAATGATGATTACTTTGCCACCATAATGAGTGCATGAAGCCTTGACGGAATATACACCACTTAAGTTTAAATTCTCATTATTGGGTTCGCATTGTTTCAAGATTATTTTCCACCAAGATGCACTTGATTCTATTCAAAAAGTTCTTGCTTTGTGTTCAATTGCATGCATCAAGTTATATCATATGATTACTCGTTCTTAGTTTTGCGATTTCCACCAAAGCGAAATCCACCATCTCATCGAAAGACAGACACCTCGCCTATCAAGTGGTATCGATTTCATGAGATGAGATGAGAGGTTGATATCGCTTTGGTGGAAGTCGACTTTGACGATCCGACTACTTAACGCGCGAGGACGCCGTGCCTTAGCAATCGCTAAACCAACTCCAAGATGTTATTGACCACGCCGAGCACGCATCAACTCGACCACGAGGGTCTGCTTCCGCGAGCAAACGAAGAACAAGCAAGAAACTGAGATTGCAATCTAGATATTGCCAATATAAGATGAAAGCTTTATTGATCAAGGTGGGGTTCTCAGGACGCTTTTTCTCGGTCGCTGAACACAAACGGCACGCCGGTTGCAGCTATGGGGAACTTTTAATCTAAACAAAACCCAAAGTCTAAACGGTGTCTTAAGTGTCAGATATATGGAGGAAGAGGGTGAATTTCGTGGCCCTTGGTGGAGGGGTCTCAAACTAACCCTATCTCTTGTTTCCCACACATACGGATTCTAAAAATAGCCTATACTTATGTATTTCGAAATTACATGGGCCTGGCTCAATAATAAGGTGATTTACACCTAGAATAGCCTCGGACAAAATTTATGAAATGGCATCTTGTATATTTCGTCCAAGGCTTCATGCACCCATTATGGTGGCTTCAAAGTCCTGAAATCATCACTTGTAACTCCGTTCTTGTTCCCCTTGTGCATGCCATCATCTCCATGCTTGTTCGTTGTCCAATGTCCATCCTTCTCCAAGCTAGGCCCTTCATTTGTAAGCAAAACAAATGTATCCAATTTAGGCAGCATCATATTCTCATGAACATTAGAATCATTACCAAGAAACGGAAGTACCGATAATTTAATTGGCGCAAGGTTTCTAGTAATTGGTCCAAGATATGTAGCAAAGAGGGGATGTCGGTGTAACAATGGTATTGATGTCCTCATCATCCTCCCCTTCATGAAATGAAGTCGTCCTCGATGGAAGCTCATACTCCTCTCCCAAATAAGGCTTTAAATCTGCAATGTTAAAAGTGGGACTAACCCCAAAATCTGGAGGCAGCTCAAGTTTATATGCATTATCATTTATTTTCTCCAACACCTTAAAGGGACCATCAGCACGTGGCATTAGCTTTGATTTGCGCAAATCAGGAAATCTATCCTTACGCAAATGTAACCAAACAAGATCTCCAGGTGCAAACACAACATGTTTTCTACCCTTATCTCCAGCAAGTTTATATTTAGCATTCATACGCTCAATGTTTTCCTTAGTTAACTCATGCATTTTTAAAATCAATTCAGCACGTTGTTTAGCATCAAAATTAACCTTCTCCGAAGATGGAAGAGGCAACAAATCAATAGGTGCACGAGGTAGGAAACCATACACAACTTCAAAAGGGCACATCTTAGTAGTAGAATGCAATGAACGATTATAAGCAAATTCAATATGAGGCAAGCATTGCTCCCACATTTTCTTATTATTCTTCAAAACAGCCCTAAGCTAAGAAATTTAGTATCACGATCTGAAACAATAGTATTTGGCACACCATGCAAGCGAATAATTTCACGAAAGAACAAATCAGCAACATTAACAACATCATCGCTTTTATGACATTGTATAAAGTGTGCCATTTTCGAGAATCTATCCACGACAACAAATATGCTATCCCTCCCCTTCTTTGTTCTAGGTAAACCTGAAACAAAGTCCATAGATATATCCTCCCAAGGAACACTAGGTACAGGCAAAGGCATATATAAACCATGAGGATTGAGTCGTGACTTAGCTTTTTGACATGTAGTGCAAATGAGCTATAAAACGCTCAACATCCCGTCTCATCTTTGGCCAAAAGAAATGTGTAGCAAGTACGTCCTCCGTTTTCTTCACGCCAAAGTGTCCCATTAGTCCTCCTCCATGCGCCTCCTGCAACAACAAAAGACGAACGGAGCTGGCTGGAATGCATAGCTTGTTAGCACGGAACACAAATCCATCATTAACGACAAACTTGTTCCATGTTCTTCCTTCTTTACAATTCTGCAATACATCTTTAAAATCAGCATCATGCACATATTGATCTTTGATGGTCTCCAAACCAAATATTTTGAAGTCAAGTTGTGAAAGCATAGTATAGCGACGAGACAATGCATCAGCAATAACATTTTCTTTACCCTTCTTGTGTTTAATGACATAAGGCAAAGTCTCAATGAATTCAACCCATTTAGCATGTCTACGATTCAGTTTAGCTTGACTTTTAATATGTTTCAAAGATTCATGATCAGAATGTATAACAAATTCTTTGGGCCATAAATAATGTTGCCATGTTTCTAAAGTCCGAACAAGAGCATATAATTCCTTATCATAAGTAGAATAATTCAGACTAGGCCCACTCAATTTTTCAGAAAAGTATGTAGCCGGTTTGCCATCTTGTAATAACACACCTCCTAATCCAATTCCACTAGTATCACATTCAAGCTCAAAAGTCTTACTAAAATCAGGAAGTTGGAGTAAAGGACCATGTGTCAACTTATCTGTCAATAGCGTGAAGGCTTCTTCCTGTGCGGTACCCCAAAGGAAAGGCACATCCTTCTTTGTAAGCTCATTGAGAGGTGCAGCAATGGTGCTGAAATCTCTCACAAAACGCCTATAGAATCCAGCGAGGCTAAGAAAACTCCTCACTTGTGCGACCGTTTTGGGCTGCGGCCAACTCTCAATAGCTTCAATCTTGGCTTTATCAACTTCAATTCCCTGTGGAGTAACAACATAACCAAGAAAAGACACTCGGTCGGTGCAAAAGGTGCACTTCCCAAGGTTACCAAACAAACGTGCATCACGTAGAGCAATAAAAACAGCACGTAAATGTTCCAAATGTTCTTCCAAAGATCTGCTATAAATCAACAGATCATCAAAGTAAACTACCACAAATCGTCCAATGAAAGCACGTAAAACTTCGTTCATTAATCTCATGAAAGTACTAGGTGCATTAGTTAACCCAAAAGGCATGACTAACCACTCATATAAACCAAACTTAGTTTTAAATGTTGTTTTCCATTCATCTCCCAATTTCATACGAATTTGATGGTATCCACTACGCAAATCAACTTTGGAGAATATTGTAGAGCCACTTAATTCATCAAGCATATCATCTAGCCTAGGAATAGGATGACGATAACGAATAGTAATATTATTAATGCCTCTACAATCAACACACATACATGATGTACCATCCTTTTTCGGCACTAGAATAATAGGAACAACACAAGGACTAAGGGAGTCGCGTATATAACCTTTGTCGAGCAGCTCTTGTACTTGACGCATAATCTCTTTCGTCTCCTCTGGATTGGTACGGTATGGCGCACGGTTTGGCAGTGAAGCACCGGCAATTAAGTCAATCTGATGCTCAATCCCTCGAATAGGCGGTAATCCCGGTGGCACGTCTGATAGAGGCAAAGGTGTCCCGTCTTTTGATGAGATGGTGGATTTCGCTTTGGTGGAAGTCGAATTTCACGATCCGACTCTGACGTCTGCGAGCGTCGCTATATAGCAATCGTTAAACCAACTCCGAGGGGTTATTGACCACGCCGGTGCACGATCAACGACCACGAGGGTCTATTTCCTGCGAGCAAACGAAGAACAAGCAAGAAACTGAGATTGCAATCTGGATATTGCGAATATAAGATGAAAGCTTTATTGATCAAGGTGGGGTTACTGGCGCCTTTGTCCGGTCGTTGAACACAAGCGAAATGCAAGTTGCAGCTATGGCGAACTTTTGATCTAAACAAAACCCAAAGTCTAAACGGTGCCCTAAGGGCTATATATATGGAGGAAGAGGGGGTGAATTTCGTGGCCCTTGGTGGAGGGGTCCGAAACTAACCCTATCTTTTGTTTCCCCACACATACGGACTCTAAAAATAGCCTATACTAATGTATTTCGAAATTACATGGGCCTGGCCCAATAATAAGGTGACGCAGCACCTAGAATAGCCTCTGGACGAAATTTATGAAGTGGCATCTTGAGGCGGAGCATCCTATGGACATCACCATGTCAAGAGTTCGTTTGGCAAGTGACACGTGCCACATCTACTTCACATACTCAAAGGTGAATCTTCTCCTTTACACGTGCTCACTTGACACTCTCGAGGATGGTATACTACTTGACACTCCTTACGTGTGCATGCATAGGTATTGTCGGACCTTCACGGATGTCAAGGAGGAGTGCAAGAGCGAAGGAACGACTACACCATCCGCGAGGGAAGCGTGGAAGAGAAGACGGAAGAAAGGAGAAGAAGACGGAGCGGCTGCAGGAGCCAGGCCGGACGTCCGGACCGCCGTCCGGATCATCCGGGCTCGGCCGGATCATCCGGGTGCCCCCCCGGATCATCCGGACAAATCGTCCGACGACAACAGAAGGGTCCTCCTGAAGCCGGATCATCCGGGTCACCTCCCGGATCATCCGGACGACGGCCGGATCATCCGGACCCCCATCCGGATCATCCGGGCCTCGCCTGCCTGCGCGCAGAATCGGGCCCAAAGCCCATGTATCCCTTCCCCACTCACCCCTTCGTGGCTAAGACTATAAATAGACCCCCTCCACCTCCTTTCTAGGGTTAGCAAAGTGATAGCTCATTCTTAGGTGAGCTTTGCTCCTACCTATCTCTTGAGAGAGAGAGACCACTACTCCATTGGAGGCCAAGACCTCCATTGATGAGGACATCAATACCATTGTTACACCCACAGCCCCTGCTGCTATACATACTGGACCAATTACTAGAGCTCGCGCACGCCAACTAAATTACTAGGTACTTTCGTTTCTTGGTAATGATTCTAATGTTCATGAGAATATGATGTCGCTTAAATTGGATACATTTGTTTTGCTTACAAATGAAGGGCCTAGCTTGGAGAAGGATGAACGTTGGAGCAAGAACACACATGGAGTTGATGGCATGCGCAAGGAGATCAAGAACGGAGTTACAAGTGATGATTTCAGGACTTTGAAGCCACCATAAGGAGTGCATGAAGCCTTGGACGAAATATACAAGATGCCACTTCATAATATTCGTCCATAGGCTATTCTAGGTGCTCACGTCACCTTATTATTGGGCCGCACCCATGTAATTTCGAAATACATTAGTATAGGCTATTTTTAGAGTCCGTATGTGTGGGGAAACAAGAGATAGGGTTAGTTTCGACCCCTCCACCAAGGGCCACGAAATTCACCCCTCTTCCTCCATATATACAGCCCTTAGGGCACCGCTTAAACTTGGGTTTTGTTTAGATTAAAAGTTCGCCATAGCTGCAACTTCGCATTTCGTTTGTGTTCAACGACCGCACAAAGGCGCCACAGTAACCCCACCTTGATCAATAAAGCTTTCATCTTATATTCGCAATATCCAGATTGCAATCTCAGCTTGCTTGTTCTTCGCTTGCTCGCAGAAATGCAGACCTTCGTGGTTAGGTTGATCGTGTTCGGCGTGGTCAATAACCTCTCGGAGTTGGTTTAGCGATTGCTAAGGCGCGACGTCCTCGCACGTTCGTAGTCGGATCGTCAAAGTCGACTTCCACCAAAGCGAAATCCACCATCTCATCGAAAGACGGGACACCTTTGCCTCTATCAAGAACGCCTATAGAAACCAGCGAGGCCAAGGAAACTCCTCACTTGTGTGACCGTTTTGGGCTGCGGCCAACTCTCAATAGCTTCAAATCTTGGCTTTATCAACTTCAATTCCCTGTGGAGTAACAACATAGCCAAGAAAAGATACTCGGTCGGTGCAAAAGGTGCACTTCCCAAGGTTACCAAACAAACGTGCATCACGTAGAGCATTAAAAACAGCACGTAAATGTTCCAAATGTTCTTCCAAAGATTTGCTATAAATCAAGATATCATCAAAATAGACTACCACAAATCGTCCAATGAAAACACGTAAAACTTCGCTCATTAATCTCATGAAAGTACTAGGTGCATTAGTTAACCCAAAAGGCATGACTAACCACTCATATAATCCAAACTTAGTTTTAAATGCTGTTTTCCATTCATCTCCCAATTTCATACGAATTTGATGGTATCCACTACGCAAATCAACTTTGGAGAATATTGTAGAGCCACTCAATTCATCAAGCATATCATCTAGCCTAGGAATAGGGTGACGATAACGAATAGTAATATTATTGATGCCTCTACAATCAACACACATACGTGACGTACCATCCTTTTTCGGCAGAGAATAATAGGAACAGCACAAGGACTAAGGGATTCGCGATATAACCTTTGTCGAGCAGCTCCTCGTACTTGACGATAATCTCCTTCGTCTCCTCTGGATTGGTACGGTATGGTGCACGGTTGGGTAACGATGCACCGGAATTAAGTCAATTTGATGCTCAATCCCTCGAATAGGTGGTAATCCGGTGGCACGCCTTGTGGAAAGACGCCGAGAAACTCTGCAAAATGTTAGTGACAGCAGGGAGCAAAGAGGAAGGCACGCCCTCGAATGAAAATAATGCCTCTTTGCACACAAAAGCATAGCAAATAGATTTGCTAAAATCTAGCTCATCAATATCAGATTTGGTGGCAAGTAAACATGCACTTTTCAATTTAATTTCGAAGCAACGAGAGATGGTTTATTATTAGGCTTCATGTGTTGCTCAAATTCTTTTGCCACAATCTGATTTTCACTCTTATTTTTCTCCTGTTTTGCTTTATTAGCTCTATTAATATCATCTTTCAAAATGGACTCAGAGTCATAGGAAGCAAAGTAATATTTTTATCCTTATGAACAAGAGTATATTGATTGTTTCTACCATGGTGTACAGAATTTTTATCAAATTGCCATGGTCTACCAAGTAACAAGGAACATGCTTGCATAGGTACCACATCACAATCAACATAATCAGCATATGTAGAGATACTAAAATGCACACGAACAAGACGTGTTACCTTAACCTTGCCGCTGTTGTTGAACCATTGGATGTAGTAAGGATGTGGATGTGGTCTTGTGGTGAGAGATAGCTTCTCCACCATCTCCATGCTAGCCAAGTTGTTGCAGCTCCCTCCATCTATGATGACGCTAATAGAACGCTCCTTCACAACTCCTTTGTATGGAACAAATTATGCCTCTGATTTTGCTCAGCTTGTGTAACCTGCACACTCAAAACACGTTGAGCAACTAAACATTCATACCACAAAGATCTTCAGCAGCCATGTATTGTGTCTCATGATCGTAATCATCTCCACCGTGTTCCTCATGTGTAATAAGAGCCAAAGTCTCCTCATCATAGTCACTAGCGGACTCATACCCACCATCCTCAGTAGCAATCATCACACGCTGAGATTTGCATTCTCTCACAAAATGTCCTCTTCCCTTACAACGACGACAAATAATATCACTTGTGTGCCCTGTTGACGCCATGGAAGAAGAAGAGCTCTGTGCAGGTCCGGCAGGTGTGCTCTTGGCGGATAGTGGTGGTTGTGCCTGCTTTCGTGTATCACCGTTGGAGGTGGCACCCGACGGAGGTGCCGGTGTAGCAGAACGTGTGGAAGTAGATGATGCACGAGTGTCCATGATGAAGGTCGACCTGCGAGAAAAGTTAGTGCGCCGCCAATGCCCGCGATCCTGCACTTCACGCTCAGCTTTACAAGCAAGATGGAATAAACGAGTGATATTATTATAATCCTTATAGTCTAGAATGGTCTGAATCTCTATTTAATCCACCCGTAAAACGTGCAAGCATAGCTTCATTCTCCTCAACAATACCACATCTAATCAAGCCAGTTTGTAATTCCCGATAATATTCTTCTACAGAATTTTTTCCTTGTCTTAAGCGCTGCAATTTTGAAGTAATTCACGTTGATAATATGGTGGAACCCAATGAGTACGCATAGCAGTTTTCAAAGCAGCCCAAGTAGCTGGAACAGGATATAATCTACAATGTTCGACCACCAAACACATGCAAAGCTAGTGAAAGCACAAACAAAGCAGCAGAACACGCCTCTCCTCGTGATATTGTAAACATGTAAATCGTTGTTCAGTTTCTAACTCCCAAGTAAGATATATATCGTGAACATATCTACCCTCAAATGGTGGAATATTCAATTTCAGTTTAGGGAGATGGTCATGATCTCGCACTGAGGGGGAGCCCTAACATTGCCATTATTTGCATGTGGACGACCGGTGGTTGTGGCGCTGGTGGTTGCACGTAGTTCGATGTTGATCAACCTCCTCCTCGTAATCTCCCACATAATCATCCTCGTCGGTACCAAAGCAGCAGCAGTAGCAGCAGAGCCAAAGAAGCACCAACAGCAGAGGCAGCGGCACCAGAATTTTGTCCTCGCTCAATAGGAACACGCCGAGCTCGTCCATACTGATTCGAAGGGGTGTAGTTGTTGTCGTTGCAGAGGTGCGATAGGTGCAGCCGGCGGTGGTTGTGGAAAACGCACGAGCAATTCATCAAACTTGCTATCAAGCTTTGTTTCAAACGCCTTCTCAATGCCATCTATCTTCTCCATGGCCTCGTCAAATCTGTTTAGCACATCTTGCACCTGTCCAATCATCATTTGTGAAACTTATCATGTAGCTGTTTGTTCGTCAGTTCTCCCAATCAGTCTCATCGGCTTGTGTTCCTGCCATGGTTAGCAGCAAATAGAAACACACAAGAATATGATCCTCAAAGCTACGAAGAAGTGGTGGTGGTGTATCACAAACCCGTGAAGCAAATCTCAAATTCTTCCCGCCTTACCCAAAGAAATAGTGGTGATCGGCAACCGTTGTAGTCAAAACTCCCAAAGCTTGGATATAGCGATTACTGGGAGAGTCCAACGCACGACGCAGATGTATGTGGAGCTGGGAAGGCTTATAATATGGTAGCAAAAGGGTCAAGCAATAATCAATTCAGAGATGCAAAGTTGAATAAACGCTCAACGACGGTATCTTGGCTGGTCCTAGGCTAGACCGTGCTAGAGACGCGAGCCTAGAACACTAAAAAAATCACGGCGCTGCACGTAAACAAGGGAGGAGCACACTCTGAATTTTTTTTCGCTCTTTTTTTTTTGCGCTGCTCTTTTTTTTTGCGCTGCTTTTTTTTTTTTGCGAAAAATCACTATAATGGCGAGTGTCTCAAAACTCTTCCTGTGTCAAACCGACAGATGGGCACGAAATTTTTCGAATTTTTTTTTCGATCGCCGGACCCAAAAACTGAAACGGGTCAAAAAACTTTCTATAACGGCGATCGCTCAATACGCTTAGAAACACCTAAAATAGGATAGCCGAAAAATTTTTATCCCGCGCTTTTGGAAAATTTTGGGCCTAAACGGAGGGTGGAATTTTTTTTTTTGAAACCAACCTCTTCTACGGACGGCAAAAGATTGCTGGAATCCGAAACCTACTCAGACAAGGAAACACGAATCGGAAAAACTAGATGGATCCTGAAAACAAACCTAATATGCAAGGAACTCGGATTGGTGATGATATATGGCAGCGGTGGTGGTATATGGATACGGATTCGAAGCGGTGGCGGATAAGCGGTGGTGGTATATGGATACGGATTCGAAGCGATGGTGCGGCGGCGGCGTGACAACTTATGACCAGAACTCGAAACTCTAAAAGACTAGACTCTAAGACCAGCAACTAGACACGACGATGCAACCGCAAATTCAACAATGCAAATACGAAAAAGATTATGCAAAGGCTCGATTGGTTCGGATATGATGAACTAACCCTAATTTTTTTGTGGCTTTTTCGTGGACTGTAGGTATGAAGAACAGACTCGATCTAAACTACGAAAAACTGTAAAATCTCACCGAGCAACCTGGAAATCGATACCACTTGATAGAGGCAAAGGTGTCCCGCCTTTCGATGAGATGGTGGATTTCGCTTTGGTGGAAGTCGACTTTGACGATCCGACTACTGAACGTCACGAGGACGCCGCTACTAGCAATCGCTAAACCAACTCCGAGAGGTTATTGACCACGCCGAGCACGATCAACTCGACCACGAAGGTCTGCTTTCCTGCGAGCAAACGAAGAACAAGCAAGAAACTGAGATTGCAATCTGGATATTGCGAATATAAGATGAAAGCTTTATTGATCAAGGTGGGGTTCTGTGACGCTTTGTCCAGTCGTTGAACACAAACGGCACGAAGTTGTAGCTATGGCGAACTTTTAATCTAAACAAAACCTAAGTCTAAACGGTGCCCTAAGGGCTGTATATATGGAGGAAGAGGGGTGAATTTCGTGGCCCTTGGTGGAGGGGTCCAAACTAACCCTATCTCTTGTTTCCCCACACATACGGACTCTAAAAATAGCCTATACTAATGTATTTCGAAATTACATGGGCCTGGCCCAATAATAAGGTGACGCAGCACCTAGAATAGCCTATGGACGAATATTATGAAGTGGCATCTTATATATTTCGTCCAAGGCTTCATGCACTCCTTATGGTGGCTTCAAAGTCCTGAAATCATCACTTGTAACTCCGTTCTTAATCTCCTTGCGCATGCCATCAACTCCATGTGTGTTCTTGCTCCAATGTTCATCCTTCTCCAAGCTAGGCCCTTCATTTGTAAGCAAAACAAATGTATCCAATTTAGGCAGCATCATATTCTCATGAACATTAGAATCATTACCAAGAAACGAAAGTACCTGGTAATTTAGTTGGCGTGCGCGAGCTCTAGTAATTGGTCCAGTATGTATAGCAGCAGGGGCTGTGGGTGTAACAATGGTATTGATGTCCTCATCATCCATCTAGGAGAAGATCCCCCTGCGGATACAAGACCTCCATCTAGGAGAAGATCCCCCCTGCGGATACAAGACCCCTCTTTAGGGAAGATCCATCTAGGATATCATCAAGACCTCCTCTTGGAGATGAACCTTACCTTGTATCTTTCCCTTTGTTGTTCATGTACCTTGTGACCTTGTGTGTTTGATTGTCTAGTGGATGTGTGATTGGACTTGTTCTTGAGTGTTTCCCCTTGTGATTTCTCCCCGTTCTTCCCCGTGTTCATCGTGTTCTTCGAGGATCCCGCTCCAAACGTGAAAGATCGACGAATTAGGGTTCCACCCTACATCATATGGTATCATGAGCCACGTTGATCACGTTTTTGGAGCCCCTACCCCGTGATTTCTAGCTTGATTTTGTTGTTTTCGTCCTAAAATCCGAAAATCCCCAACAAAAATAGCCCCAAATTTTTTTGATTTGTTGGTTTTGATGATGTTTTGTTGATTTTGATCCATGGGTTTGCTTGGTTTCAAGTGGATCTAGCTTTCCCCCAAGTTTCCCAACCTTCCATCCACGAAATCCCTCAAGTTTTGCCCCAAAAATCATCCATTTCCGCCCAAAAATTCGTCCCCGAGAGCAAATCCCGAGCGGGTTGACTTGGCCGGATCATCCGGACCTTCTCCCGGATCATCCGGACCAAGCCCGGATCAGCTGGATGCCCCCCCGGACGTCCGGATAAATCGCGCACCCAAAAAACAGAACCGGCGCTGACGAACCCGGATCATCCGGATGTCCTCCCGGATCATCCGGACATAGCCCGGATGAGCTGGACCTCCTCCGGATGTCCGGTTACATCGAAAACTGACACGGCTGAAATCTTGTTTTGTCCATAACTAATTCATCCGAACTCCGATTTTGACGTTCTTTAGCTCATTTTGAAGCTATTGACATCCCCCATCCAACAAAAATACCACCAACATCATTTGACTCCATCACATTTTCTAAAATTTGGCAAGTTTGCCTAGGCCCTCCACCATATCATCTGCATTACCACCACCGACTTCCGCTACCTAACCCATTTTGTTCCCCATTGCATATGTGGTTGTTTGAGTTGTGATTAGAGTCTCCTAAGGTGTTTCGGCTACTTAGGGACAATTGCTTCTTCATCAACCACCACCACCACTTCCGCATAGACGTGCCCACCATACATTTCCACCCCCAACTTAACCCAATTTTGTTTGAGTTGTGGCTTGTGTCTCCTAAGGTGTTTCGGCTACTTAGGGACGACAACTTCAACTCCGACTTGTGTATAGTCCATCATTCCACTTCCGCATTTGCCTAGTGCAAAACCACCACCGCTTTCCGCTACCAGCATTTTGACATTTGTCATTTGAGATTTTGAGTTTGCGGTTTTTCCGTTTCCTAAGGTGTTTCGGCTACTTAGGGACGAGTCTCCATCATCTTGGTATCTACACCAAGAACACCGCCACTCATCATCGCAAAGGACGGTAACCTCGACGACACCTTTGTATATTCCTTGCAATTGCATTGTTAACCCCTAGCCCATTTTATGCCACTTACCTATCGAGACTAGCCATTTGAGTATTGCCGGCAACGTTACTTGTGCACATTAGTGATCCACCATTCCAGTGCATACATACCATATCATATTGGTATCAAATCATACATTGTGTCACAATATCGTTCCCGCATATACACAATAGCTATCTTGGTTTGTACATTGTGCATAAGTGGCCATTGGAAAAAAAAGCTTTTAAGCAAAAAGAGAGCAAAGAGCTCGTGAGCAAGTGCCATAGCATCATAACATTGCACATAAGATTGTCAAATCTACATCATATGATCTCATGCTTGAGAGAAACACCGGGAACCATACATACATAGCATACTTGGGATAGAAAGTTTATCCATTTTGCATCTTATAGGTTGTGCACAAGTGTCGTATCCGCCTATTGAGCAATCGTGCTAGCGTCTCTCTTGAGTTGTGCAACACGAGCGTTTTCCGTGGATTCCACATTTTGTGCTCATTCCTTGGTTGCACGACCCCATTTATCTATCCGTGTGTGTGTTTTCGTGTACCTTTCATTGCTATTGGTCCATTTGTTTCACTTGCGAATTTGTGAATCTCTTTCAACGTTATTGACTCCTGCTAACATTTTGCATTAAATTTTTGTGCTACTATCCTCACCGAGCTCTACCATAAGCTTTACTTGATAGGTGTGAGTGAACAAGTCCGGTACCAATTCCACTATTCTTTCATCTCATATTGAGTGAAACGAGATACATCCTCAACATTCGGAAAAGGTAACTTGGTATTGTTTATCTCATTTCCTACTCACCTCTACTCGAGTCTTGTGATGGATAGGCAAGGCATTTCATCTTCGGCCTACAACAACAACGACGAGTTCGATGCCATGAACAACAACTCCGACGCCAAGATGCAAGCTAAAATGGAGGAGATCAAAGCCCTCATCAAGTCCTACAAGCGATCTTCCTCATCTTCGAGAAGACGCTCAAGAGCACATGCTTCCGAGCTACCATCTCCGGCAAGATCACATCGGCATCGACACCATCAACAACAAGAAAGTGAAGGTCAAGAGCTCAACATCAACAACTGCTCAATGACTTCACCATCTCCCTTGGCATCTTCGCCAAGTGACTACAAGGCATCTTCGCCTTTGGATATTGGGCATCTTTGCCAACAAGCACCTCAAGACTACACTCAAGAGAAGCTACCCAAGCTCAAGTGATGTAGGGTGGAACCCTAATTCGTCGATCTTTCACGTTTGGAGGGGATCCTACGGAGGAAACACGAAGAACACGCGGAAGCACGAGGGGAAACACGGGGAAAACGAGAGAGAATCACTCAACCAACAAGGAATCGATCACACAAGTGCTAGATCAACATACACACACGAGATCCACAAGATACATAGTCAACTAGGGTAAGGATACAAAGGAACCGTTCATCTCCAAGAGGAGGCCTTGAATCCACGAGGGGATCTTCCCATAAAGGGGTCTTGTATCCGAGAGGATCTTCTCCGAGAGGCCGCGGTCTCTCACGAGGAGGAGATCCGATAGATGAGCGTAGCTCTATCTCTAACTTGAGCTAAACCAACGCTAACCCTAACTAGGAGGAGGTGGAGGAGTATATATAGTCTAGAGCCACGAAGGGGTACGTGAGGGCGAAGGGGTACATGGGCTCGGCCCAATACACTGCAGGCACGAGACAGGCGGTAGTACGGTCCTTGGGCGTAGTACCGCTTGAGGCGCGCAAGCGGTAGTACCGCTATGATGGGCGGTAGTACTGCTCTGGAGCCGTTCGATCTCCGAAGTTTGTTGGACTTTGCGGAAGTGGAGCGGATGTAGAGCGGTAGTGCCACTTGGGATGATAAGCGGTAGTATCGCTGGGCCTGGGCGGTAGTACCGCTTGCTCCCGGCTTCTTCTTCCTTCTCCTCTTCCATGCTTGGCCTTGGTCCTTGGATCCTCCATGGTCATCTCGGTTGTACCTGAGTGTATGCAAGGTCCATGCATGAGGCAGTAGCCATGTCTCACATGTGGAAAGTGACGGTTCGAAGAGGAGTGAATTCACCTTGTGTCCAATGGCGTATGTTAGAGGTCTCGTCATATGTCCTCTTGGGGCTTGGAGAGTAGTCGGAGTGTACATGGGGATGAACGGGATGCTCCGCATCATATCCCCCTTGGGAAAGATCCGACCTCGGATCGTGATCCTCATCACCATGGAAACGGTTGTCGTAGACGGACTTGTAGTTGGACGGAGTTGAAGACATGGTGCAATCCGTGTAGTCCAAGGTGTCGCCGGAGTGATAGACATGCAAAAAGAGCAAACACAAGCAACACTCGGAAATACAATGGTTAGCGCACACAAAGTGTCCATCATGTAAGAATGAGTCCGTATGGCAGGATTGGTTGTGACAAAGCGCATGAAGCTTATCAAGATGATCTAGAATGAGATGCAAAGCATTCATGGGAGGAAATGCAATCATTGTGCATGCAAATGTGTTGTAAATATGAGCAATGAAACCACGGTGCAAAATGATGTCATAGTGAGACGGTTTATCAATAGCATGAATGTGGCAATGCATTCTCAATATGTATATGTTATCATGCAATTGATGATGGACAATATGATCATGATGTATGAATATGCCATCAAGGTAGATTACAACAAATTTGCTAAGGAAATGCACAAGATCATATATCATGGATGACATGGGAATACAAGATGCAACAAGGCAATCACAATGTGAGTCAATCCATGCATAGGGTGCAAACTTGTGGTGAGTATGATATGTCCATCGAGCATGACATGTGTGAGTACAATCAACAAATATGAATGTGTTGGTGTACCAAAGCTCGATGTCGAGGCATGAGTGGAGTGCCGAAGGTGCATCCAATAAGTGCGAGCGCTCCTCAATGTGAAGGTCCATAGAGCCAATCTCCAATGTTGCTCCTCCATCCAATAGATGTAACATGTAGACAACAAGGAGACAACAATGAAAGAGTGACCCATCCAATATGCATATTTGAGGATGGCTCAAAGGGAAGGAGTTCACCTTTAGTAGATTCTCGCAAATGTTGGTGTTGCACATCGTGTATGCCTTCGCATGACCAAGTTGTCGCATAACGGCGTCGCCTTGTGAAACCTCCAAAATGAAAGAACATGACAAACACTCAGAAAAACAAATGAGGTTAGCGGAAATGCAAAACCTATCATTCGAGTGGTAAGATACCCAACAAGTGTATGCCTCATGCTCATCATAAGAAAGTACAAGGGAGCGTGTCATAGTATGGAGGCATATGATGCAAGAACAACCAAGTACAATAGGCTCAATTAAACAAGCATGCATCACAATTAAGGTGTCAAAGTCTCCATGATCAATAAGCATAGTATGGTTGCACTCAATACAAGGTGATATGAGAGATGCAACTAATGGAGACAAGAGACAATGACCATGACAAATCAAGTGAGAGGCATGAGCATATAGGTCATCAACCCAAGAAAGCGAGTAAGAGTGGAACATGGGTGATGCAACCAAGCAAGCAATCATAGCAATCAAGTCAAGCAGGCTAGTAGTGCGAAGATGCAACATACTAGGAGGAATCATGGCAAGCATGTCATTGGTGCAAATAGTGTGCAAGAATAATTCACATGACATAGCACAAGCATGAAAGCAAGATATGAGAAAAATATCATCAATGTATTGGCGAGAGGCCATATGTAAGTAGCAATGGGTCATCATGACTCTCCCAACACAACAAGCATCAATAGTATGGGGCACATGATAAACATGGCAATAGCGACAAGGATCTCCACCAAGCATGCGAATCAACATAGAAGTAGCATAATGATGAAACATGGGTAGATGCAAGCAAGGGTCACAATTGCATGGCAAAGGCATAGGAGCAAGCATAGCATGCGATGTGAACACGGTAAAATGAGCATAAGGTGACAAGTGGTAGATAGCCCATAGCCGTATGAGAGCCAAGTAAAAGAGATGCGCGTAGTCGATGCGCGAAGAGAACAGTGGTAAGTATAGTCCACGGGATCCCAAAGCATCGTTGCTCTCAAGAGCTCGTTTCATCAACTCTTGGGATTGAGAGGTTGACGAGTATACATGAGTACCTACACAAAACAAAGACAAAGGAAAAATTGTGTGTGCGTGGTATATGTACACGTCATCCATCATGATGTGCACGTGCTTGTGTTTGTTAGCACAAAATAGCCAATGCTCAAATAAATGAGATGCGTGATATAGAAACATGTCATCCATCATGAGAGGTTTGTTATTATGTTTCGCATAATGGAGACTCAAATTATGTAATGCATCATGAGAAATATCTAGAGCATTGTTGTTCATGGAATGCATATGGTGTACACAATCATGGAAATCATGCAAAGTATGAAATGCATCAAGATCTCCTAATATGTATGAGGAAACTATGGGGGTCTCCTCATGAGCAAGAGTAGAAACATCACGTGGAGAATATTGACAACATCCAAAACAATGCATATTTGGAACAATGTGATCATGGCATGACATAGTAGATGAGTTGCACAAATCATGTAAAGGAAGCATGGCAATATCATCACAAGAGAAGCAAAAGCCAATGACCATCATCTCGTCACTTATGCCATAAGTGCAAATGGGATTGATTTTAATGGGGCATGCATAGTTACTATGTTGAGATTGAAATGATGCAATATGTGAGATCTCACTCATAGCATATGACAAGTTCAATGGGTTGTCAAACATGATGTGACCAAAAGAATTTTCGCATGATATCCAATGAAGCATAGCATCACAACTAGGCAACTCAACATGCTCATCATCATATTCATCATAAATAGGTAAGTCAAGGCATGAAGAAGTCTCACTAGCATGAAGCATGGCAATAGGTTTGTCAACATCATGGGAGCAACCGATGTCAAGATAGTCCACTAGTGGGACAAGAGAAGCACCATCACCTATGTTACCTTTGGAGCGTCGCTCATGTGTTGTAGGTGAGGTGTTGGAGATCGTCTCGTTGTCATCTTCATCTTGATGGAACCATGTGGGGGTGCATCATCGTCCATCATGGCCATCGTCGTCTCCATTGGAGGTATGGACTCATCAATGGTAGGCATGTCGTCATGTAGGAGACCTAGCACCAATGAAGAAAACACACTAGGAGTAGAGGTTAAGGCGTTAGAAATCATAGTGGCCTCACATGTCGTGTCAACTACCTCACTCACTATGTGTTGTGGCTTACTCACTCCCTCAAGGATGCTCTCACTCATATGGCTGGTGGAGTCACTCAAGTGGCGCTCAACCTCACATAGGATGTGTGGCATGCTCTCATGTGTGGGGCTAGTGGTGGTCACACTCATCCTCTCAAAGGAAATGCTCTCAATGTCACATATGGTGGAGTCACTCATCTCTCTCATGGGGTGGTGGCTCTCCTCACATGGCACTTTGGGCATCTCGACATATGTGGGTGTCGGAGAGGTGTAGGTGCAAATGTCTCCATGCTCAACTCAGACGCCGTGGTCAAGGGATGGCCCTTGCTCGACCTTCTCGCTGTCGTCTTGTTGTTGGAGGTCCATATGATGTGGCACCTCATAGCTCGTCTCCATGACCGAAGGGAGTTTCCCATGCTCGGCCATCTTCCTTGAGGGGCTTCCGAAGATGGAAGTGTCACCCTCGCTCGTAGGTGGTCGCCTTGGACTTGATGAAGTCGATGTAGGCGTACACGTGGGAAGTAGGCGAAGATGCCATACGTCCAAAGGCGAAGATGCCTAGAGAACACTTGGCGAAGATGCCAAAGTGGTTGATGTAGCCGTAGCGCCGTCTTGGTGGTGGTCGTCTCGCGGTCTTCTTTTGTGCTCTTGAAGCTTGGACTTGGCGTGAAGTAGGGCTTGTTGGGACTTGTGCACTTGCGCTTGTGGAGCATCTTCATGATGATGATGTCGTTGTCGTTCTTGAGCTCGTAGTAGATGTCGTTCGTCGTCGTCGTGCACATGATGCTTGGAGGTGACTTGCCCTTCATGGCGATGTTGATCATGAACGTGATGGTGATCGCCATGTAGATGTGGACGAGGACGATTTGCACTTGCATCTTTTTCGCGCTCCGAAGACTTGTGGCTTGACCGTCGTCGTCTTGAGGATGATGAAGTGGAAGAAGACTTGATCAAGGCCCGAATCTCTTCCATTCTCGCATCTTGCTCCTCCTTTTGTGCGGCAAGCTTGTTGTCGATGTAGTCCCTTTTCCTTGCTTCGGAGTGACGAATGTCGATGGAGATGTTCTCGATGCGCTCTCGCAATCTTGATTGTGTGCCTTGTATTTGTCGTTGTAGATCGAAGATGGACGCTTTGTTGATGTAGTTGTTCACGCCGTCGTTGTTGTCGTAGACCGGAGAGGAAATGCCTTGCCTATCCATCATAAGACTCGAGCAAATATGAGTGGGAGAAAGAGAAGAACTAATACCAATGTACCTTTGACCAAAGTTGAAGATGAATCAAGTTCACTCAAATGTGGACAATGAAATAGCACTATTGGTACCGATCCTTGTCGATTCTCACACCTACACAAGTAAGGCTTATAGTGGAGCTCGGTGAGGATAGTGGCACAAAAATTTAATGCAAAATGTTAGCAAGAGTCAATAATGTTGAAAGAGATTCACAAATTCGCAAGCGAAACAAGTAGACCAATAGCTAAGAATGGCACACGGAAACACACACACGGATAGATAAATGGGGTCGTGCAACCAAGGAATGAGCACCAAATGTGGAATCCACGGAAAACGCTCGTGTTGCACAACTCAAGAGAGATGCTAGCACGATTGCTCAATAGGCGGATACAACACTTGTGCACAACCTATAATATGCAAAATGGATATTCTTCTATCCCAAGTATGCCATGTATGTATGGTTCCCGGTGTTTCTTTCAAGCATGATATCATATGATGTAGATTTGACAATCTTATGTGCAATGGGATATGATGCTATGGCACTTTCTCACGAGCTCTTTGCTCTCTTTTTGCTTAAAAGCTTTTTTTTCTATGGCCACTTTTGTACAATGCACAAACCAAGATAGCAATTGTGTATATGCGGGAACAAACTTGAGGCACAATGGATGATATGATACCAATATGATATGGTATGTATGCAATGGAAGGTATGGACCACTAATGTTCACAAGTAACGTTGCCGGCAATACTCAAATGGCTAGTCTCGATAGGTAAGTGACGCAAAATGGGCTAGGGGTTAACAATGCAATTTGCAAGGGGATATACAAAGGTGTCGTCGAGGTTACCGTCCTTTGCGATGATGAGTGGTGGTGTTCTTGGTGTAGATACCAAGATGATGGAGACTCGTCCCTAAGTAGCCGAAACACCTTAGGAAACGGAAAAACCGCAAACTCAAAATCTCAAATGACAAATGTCAAATGGTGGTAGCGGAAAGCGGTGGTGTTGTTGCACTAGGCAATGCGGAAGTGGGATGATGGGTTATACACGGTTGAAGAGTTGGAAGCACACGGTCCCTAAGTAGCCGAAACACCTTAGGAGACACAAGCCACAACTCGAAAAAGCTCAAACAACAATTGGGTTAAGTTGGGTTGTCGGAAGTGTATGGTGGGCAAGGTTATGTGGAAATGGTGGTGGTGGTGGTGGTTGATGAAGAAGCAACGGTCCCTAAGTAGCCTAAACACCTTAGGAGACTCAAATCACAACTCAAACAACCACTAATGCTATAAGGAACCAAATGGGTTAGGTTGCGGAAGTCGGTGGTGGTTATGCGGATGTTGTGGTGGAAGCCCTAGGCAAAGATGCCAAAATTCACCAAATGTGATGGAGTCAAATGATGTAGGTAGTATTTTTCTGGGATGGGGGATGTCAATAGCTTCAAAACGAGCTAAAGAACGTCAAAAACGGAGTTCGGATGAATTAGTTATGGCCGAAACGGTGAAACTCGGAACGCTGAAACTCGCCAGGGCGGTAGTACCGCTCGGGAGGGCGGTAGTACCGCTCGTGTCGGGATTTTTCGACTATTTCGGCTGGAACAGGGCCTGGCGGTAGTACCGTTAGCGGGGCGGTAGTACCGCTTGAGGTTCTCAGCGGTAGTACCGCTCTGTAGGGCGGTAGTACCGCTCGTGTCGGGATTTTTCGCAGATCGGATTGGGGCGCGATTTTGGGGCGGAAATGGATGATTTCGGGGCCAAAATTGGATGGATTTCGTGGATGGGAAGAGGGGAAACTTGGGGGAATGCTAGATCCACTTGAAACCAAGCAAATCAATGGATCAAAATCAACAAAACATCATCAAACCAACAAATCACAAAAAATTTTGGGGCTATTTTTGGTCGGGATTTTTGGATTTTAGGACGACATCAAGCAAAAGAAGGCTAGAAAACGGTGGGAGGGGCTCCAAAAACGTGATCAACATGGCTCATGATACCATATGATGTAGGGTGGAACCCTAATTCGTCGATCTTTCACGTTTGGAGGGGATCCTACGGAGGAAACACGAAGAACACGCGGAAGCACGAGGGGAAACACGGGGAAAACGAGAGAGAATCACTCAACCAACAAGGAATCGATCACACAAGTGCTAGATCAACATACACACACGAGATCCACAAGATACATAGTCAACTAGGGTAAGGATACAAAGGAACCGTTCATCTCCAAGAGGAGGCCTTGAATCCACGAGGGGATCTTCCCATAAAGGGGTCTTGTATCCGAGAGGATCTTTGATGAGGACATCAATACCATTGTTACACCCACAGCCCCTGCTGCTATACATACTGGACCAATTACTAGAGCTCGCGCACGCCAACTAAATTACCAGGTACTTTCGTTTCTTGGTAATGATTCTAATGTTCATGAGAATATGATGCTGCCTAAATTGGATACATTTGTTTTGCTTACAAATGAAGGGCCTAGCTTGGAGAAGGATGAACATTGGAGCAAGAACACACATGGAGTTGATGGCATGCGCAAGGGGATCAAGAACGGAGTTACAAGTGATGATTTCAGGACTTTGAAGCCACCATAAGGAGTGCATGAAGCCTTGGACGAAATATACAAGATGCCACTTCATAATATTCGTCCATAGGCTATTCTAGGTGCTGCGTCACCTTATTATTGGGCCAGGCCCATGTAATTTCGAAATACATTAGTATAGGCTATTTTTAGAGTCCGTATGTGTGGGAAACAAGAGATAGGGTTAGTTTCGACCCTCCACCAAGGGCCACGAAATTCACCCCTCTTCCTCCATATATACAGCCCTTAGGGCACCGCTTAGACTTGGGTTTTGTTTAGATCAAAAGTTCGCCATAGCTGCAACTTCGCGTGCCGTTTGTGTTCAACGACTGCACAAAGGCGCCACGGAACCCCACCTTGATCAATAAAGCTTTCATCTTATATTCGCAATATCCAGATTGCAATCTCAGTTTCTTGCTTGTTCTTCGTTTGCTCGCAGGAAATAGACCCTCGTGGTCAGGTTGATCGAGCTCCGGCGTGGTCAATAACCTCTCGGAGTTGGTTTAGCGATTGCTAAGGCGCGACGTCCTCGCACGCTCGTAGTCGGATCGTCAAAGTCGACTTCCACCAAAGCGAAATCCACCATCTCATCGAAAGACGGGACACCTCTGCCTCTATCAAGTGGTATCAGATTTCCAGGTTGCTCGGTGAGATTTTACAGTTTTTCGTAGTTTAGATCGAGTCTGTTCTTCATACCTATAGTCCACGAAAAAGCCAAAAAAAATTAGGGTTAGTTCATCCCGTCCGAACCAATCTGAGCCTTTGCATAATCTTTTCTGTATTTGCTTTGTTGAATTTGCGGTTGCATCGTCGTGTCAAGTTGCTGGTCTTAGCGTCTAGTCTTTTAGAGTTTCGAGTTCTGTTCACAAGTTGTCACGTCGCCGCTGCCATATACCACCACCACATATTAACCGCCAATCCGAATCCATATACGCCACCACATATCCGCCGCCATCACGCCCATCCGAGTCCACCTGCAACATATATCCGCCACCAGTCCGAGTTCCACCAGATTCATCCCCGCCACCAGTCCGAGTTCCACCAGATTCATCTCCGCCACCAGTCCGAGTTCCACCAGATTCATCTCCGCCACCAGTCCTAGTCCGAGTCCAGTAATTGTTGCATTGTTTTCGATTTCCAGATCACGCGATACTCCGAGTCGTGACAGCAGAGGACTCGCAAACTTCCAAGCCATCCGCAGAAGAAAAATAGTTCCAGTTTCAAAAAAAAAAAAAAACTAAGTCTGGAAAATTCTGGCTAGGCAGTTTTTAGACCATTTGTAGACTTTTCCGAAAAAAATTTGTTGCGGAGCAAAAAAAAAAAAAAAAAAAAAGGAAAAAAAGTGCAAAAAAAAAAAAAAAAAAAAAAAAAAAATTCAGAGTGTGCTCCTCCCTTGTTTACGTGCAGCGCCGTGATTTTGTTAGTGTTCTAGGCTCGCGTCTCTAGCACGGTCTAGCCTAGGACCAGCACAGTACCGTCGTTGAGCGTTTATTCAACTTTGCATCTCTGAATTGATTATTGCTGACATTTTTTGCTACCATATCATAAGCCTTCCCAGCTCTACATACATCTACGTCGTGCGTTTGATTCTCCCTGGTAATCGCTATATCCAAGCTTTGAGAGTTTTGACTACAACGGTTGCCGATCACCACCTGCTGCTGGGTAAGAACTGGTAAGAATTTGAGATTTGCTTGACGGGTTTGTGATACACCACCACCACTTCTTAGTAGTCTGTAGGATCATATTCTTGTGTGTTTCTATTGCTGCTAACCATGGCAGGAACACAGGCCGATGAGACTGATTGGGAGAACCTGACAAACAAACAGCTACATGATAAGTTTCAGCAAATGATGATTGGACAGGTGCAAGATGTGGTAAACAGATTTGACGAGGCCATGGAGAAGATAGATGGCATTGAGAAGACGTTTGAAACAAAGCTTGATAGCAAGTTTGATGAATTGCTCGCGCGTTTTCCACAACCACCGCCGGCTGCACCTATCGCACCTCTGCAACGACAACAACTACGCCCCCTTCCGAATCAGTATGGACGAGCTCAGCGTGTTCCCTTGAGCTAGGACAAAATTCTGGTGCCGCTGCTACTCTGTTGGTGCTTCTTTGGCTCCTGCCATCGCTGCTGCTGGTACCGAGGAGGATGATTATGTGGGAGATTACGAGGAGGAGGTTGATCAACATCAGAACTACGTGCAACCACCAGCACCACAACCACCAGGTCGTCCACATGCAAATAATGGCAATGCTAGGGCTCCCCCTCAGGTACGAGATCATGACCATCTCCCTAAACTGAAATTGAATATTCCACCATTTGAGGGTAGATATGTTCCTGATATATATCTTACTTGGGAGTTAGAAACTGAACAACGATTTACATGTTTACAATATCCTGAGGAGAGACGTGTTCCTGCTGCTGTTTGTGCTTTCACTAGCTTTGCATGTGTTTGGTGGTCTGAACATTGTAGATTATATCCTGTTCCAGCTACTTGGGCTGCTTTGAAAACTGCTATGCGTACTCGTTGGGTTCCACCATATTATCAACGTGAATTACTTCAAAATTGCAGCGCTTAAGACAAGGAAAAATTCTGTAGAAGAATATTATCGGAATTGCAAACCGGCTTGATTAGATGTGGTATTGTTGAGGAGAATGAAGCTATGCTTGCACGCTTTTCGGTGGATTAAATAGAGAGATTCAGACCATTCTAGACTATAAGGATTATAATAATATCACTGCTTATTCCATCTTGCTTGTAAAGCTGAACGTGAAGTGCAGGATCGACAGCATTGGCGCCGCACTAACTTTTCTGCAGGTCGACCTTCATCATGGACACCACGTGCATCATCTACTTCCACCGCACCATCACCTCCTTCAGGTGCCACCTCCAAACGTGATACAAGAAAGCAGGCACAACCACCACTATCTGCCAAGAGCACACCTGCTGGGCCTGCACAGAGCTCTTCTTCCATGGCGCCAACAGGGCACACAAGTGATATTATTTGTCGTCGTTGTAAGGGAAGAGGACATTTTGCGAGAGAATGCAAATCTCAGCGTGTGATGATTGCTACTGAGGATGGTGGGTATGAGTCCGCTAGTGACTATGATGAGGAGACTTTGGCTCTTATTACACATGAGGAACACGGTGGAGATGATTCTGACCATGAGACACAATACATGGCTGCTGAAGATGCTGACAGGTATGTTTAGTTGCTCAACGTGTTTTGAGTGTGCAGGTTACACAAGCTGAGCAAAATCAGAGGCATAATTTGTTCCATACAAAGGGAGTTGTGAAGGAACGTTCTATTCAAGGCCATCATAGATGGAGGGAGCTGCAACAACTTGGCTAGCATGGAGATGGTGGAGAAGCTATCTCTCACCACAAGACCACATCCACATCCTTACTACATCCAATGGTTCAACAACAGCGGCAAGGTTAAGGTAACACGTACTGTTCGTGTGCATTTTAGTATCTCTACATATGCTGATTATGTTGATTGTGATGTGGTACCTATGCAAGCATGTTCCTTGTTACTTGGTAGACCATGGCAATTTGATAAAATTCAGACACCATGGTAGAAACAATCAGATACTCTTGTTCATAAGGATAAAAATATTACTTTGCTTCCTATGACTCCTGAGTCCATTTTGAAAGATGATATTAATAGAGCTAATAAAGCAAAACAGGAGAAAAATAAGAGTGAAAATCAGATTGTGGCAAAAGAATTTGAGCAACACATGAAGCCTATTAGTAAATCATCTACTGTTGCTTCTGAAATTAAATTGAAAAGTGCATGTTTACTTGCCACCAAATCTGATATTGATGAGTTAGATTTTAGCAAATCTGTTTGCTATGCTTTTGTGTGCAAAGAGGCATTATTTTCATTCGAGGACGTGCCTTCCTCTTTGCCCCCTGCCGTCACTAACATTTTGCAGGAGTTCGCTGACGTCTTTCCACAAGACGTGCCACCGGGATTACCACCTATTCGAGGGATTGAGCATCAAATTGACTTAATTCCCGGTGCATCGTTACCCAACCGTGCACCATACCGTACCAATCCAGAGGAGACGAAGGAGATTATGCGTCAAGTACAGGAGCTGCTCGACAAAGGTTACATACGCGAATCCCTTAGTCCTTGTGCTGTTCCTATTATTCTAGTGCCGAAAAAGGATGGTACGTCACGAATGTGTGTTGATTGTAGAGGCATTAATAATATTACTATTTGTTATCGTCACCCTATTCCTAGGCTAGATGATATGCTTGATGAATTGAGTGGCTCTACAATATTCTCCAAAGTTGATTTGCGAGTGGATACCATCAAATTCGTATGAAATTGGGAGATGAATGGAAAACAGCATTTAAAACTAAGTTTGGATTATATGAGTGGTTAGTCATGCCTTTTGGGTTAACTAATGCACCTAGTACTTTCATGAGATTAATGAACGAAGTTTTACGTGCTTTCATTGGACGATTTGTGGTAGTCTATTTTGATGATATACTGATTTATAGCAAATCTTTGGAAGAACATTTGGAACATTTACGTGTTGTTTTTAATGCTCTACGTGATGCACGCTTGTTTGGTAACCTTGGGAAGTGCACCTTTTGCACCGATCGAGTATCTTTTCTTGGCTATGTTGTTACTCCACAGGAATTGAAGTTGATAAAGCCAAGATTGAAGCTATTGAGAGTTGGCCGCAGCCCAAAACGGTCACACAAGTGAGGAGTTTCCTTGGCCTCGCTGGTTTCTATAGGCGTTTTGTGAGAGATTTCAGCACCATTGCTGCACCTCTCAACGAGCTTACAAAGAAGGATGTGCCTTTTGTTTGGGGTACCGCACAGGAAGAAGCCTTCACGGTATTGAAAGCTAAGTTGACACATGCCCTTTACTCCAACTTCCTGATTTTAATAAGACTTTTGAGCTTGAATGTGATGCTAGTGGAATTGGATTAGAGGTGTGTTATTACAAGATGGCAAACCTGTTGCATACTTTTCTCAAAAATTGAATGGGCCTAGTCTGAATTACTCTACTTATGATAAAGAATTATATGCTCTTGTTCGGACTTTAGAAACATGGCAACATTATTTATGGCCCAAAGAATTTGTTATACATTCTGATCATGAATCTTTGAAACATATTAAAAGTCAAGCTAAACTGAATCGTAGACATGCTAAATGGGTTGAATTCATTGAGACTTTCCTTATGTCATTAAACACAAGAAGGGTAAAGAAAATGTTATTGCTGATGCATTGTCTCGTCGCTATACTATGCTTTCACAACTTGACTTCAAAATATTTGGTTTGGAGACCATCAAAGATCAATATGTGCATGATGCTGATTTTAAAGATGTATTGCAGAATTGTAAAGAAGGAAGAACATGGAACAAGTTTGTCGTTAATGATGGATTTGTGTTCCGTGCTAACAAGCTATGCATTCCAGCTAGCTCCGTTCGTCTTTTGTTGTTGCAGGAGGCGCATGGAGGAGGACTAATGGGACACTTTGGCGTGAAGAAGACGGAGGACGACTTGCTACACATTTCTTTTGGCCAAAGATGAGACGGATGTTGAGCGCTTTTATTGCTCATGCACTACATGTCAAAAAGCTAAGTCACGACTAAATCCTCATGGTTTATATATGCCTTTGCCTGTACCTAGTGTTCCTTGGGAGGATATATCTATGGACTTTGTTTTAGGTTTACCTAGAACAAAGAAGGGAGGATAGCATATTTGTTGTCGTGGATAGATTCTCAAAATGGCACACTTTATACCATGTCATAAAAGCGATGATGTCTTTGTCAATGTTGCTGATTTGTTCTTTCGTGAAATTATTCGCTTGCATGGTGTGCCAAATACTATTGTTTCAGATCGTGATACTAAATTTCTTAGCCACTTTTGGAGATGTTTATGGGCTAAGTTGGGGACTAAACTGCTTTTTAGTACTACTTGTCACCCCAAACCGATGGACAAACAAGTAGTCAATAGAACATTGTCTACTATGCTTAGGGCTGTTCTAAAGAATAATAAGAAAATGTGGGAGGAATGCTTGCCTCATATTGAATTTGCTTATAATCGTTCATTGCATTCTACTACTAAGATGTGCCCTTTTGAAGTTGTGTATGGTTTCCTACCTCGTGCACCAATTGATTTGTTGCCTCTTCCATCTTCGGAGAAGGTTAATTTTGATGCTAAAGAACATGCTGAATTGATTTTGAAAATGCATGAGTTAACTAAGGAAAACATTGAGCGTATGAATGCTAAATATAAACTTGCTGGAGATAAGGGTAGAAAACATGTTGTGTTTGCACCTGGAGATCTTGTTTGGTTACATTTGCGTAAGGATAGGTTTCCTGCAAATCAAAGCTAATGCCACGTGCTGCTGGTCCCTTTAAGGTGTTGGAGAAAGTAAATGATAATGCATATAAACTTGAGCTGCCTGCAGATTTTGGGGTTAGTCCCACTTTTAACGTTGCAGATTTGAAGCCATATTTGGGTGAGGAAGATGAGCTGCCGTCGAGGACGACTTCATTTCAAGAAGGAGAGGATGATGAGGACATCAATACCATTGTTACACCCACAGCCCCTGCTGCTATACATACTGGACCAATTACTAGAGCTCACAAGACGCCAACTAAATTACTGTGTACTTTCGCTTCTTGGTAATGATTCTAATGTTCATGAGAATATGATGCTGCCTAAATTGGATACATTTGTTTTGCTTACAAATGAAGGGCCTAGCTTGGAGAAGGATGAACATTGGAGCAAGAACACACATGGAGTTGATGGCATGCGCAGGGGATCAAGAACGGAGTTACAAGTGATGATTTCAGGACTTTGAAGCCACCATAAGGAGTGCATGAAGCCTTGGACGAAATATACAAGATGCCACTTCATAATATTCGTCCATAGGCTATTCTAGGTGCTGCGTCACCTTATTATTGGGCCAGGCCCATGTAATTTCGAAATACATTAGTATAGGCTATTTTTAGAGTCCGTATGTGTGGGGAAACAAGAGATAGGGTTAGTTTGGACCCCTCCACCAAGGGCCACGAAATTCACCCCTCTTCCTCCATATATACAGCCCTTAGGGCACCGCTTAGACTTGGGTTTTGTTTAGATCAAAAGTTCGCCATAGCTGCAACTTCGCGATTTCGCTTGTGTTCAACGACTGCATAAAGGCGCCACGGAACCCCACCTTGATCAATAAAGCTTTCATCTTATATTCGCAATATCCAGATTGCAATCTCAGTTTCTTGCTTGTTCTTCGCTTGCTCGCAGGAAATAGACCTCGTGGTCAGGTTGATCGAGCTCCGCGTGGTCAATAACCTCTCGGAGTTGGTTTAGCGATTGCTATATGCGCGACGTCCTCGCACGCTCGTAGTCGGATCGTCAAAGTCGACTTCCACCAAAGCGAAATCCACCATCTCATCGAAAGACGGGACACCTCTGCCTCTATCAATCTTCTCCGTAGAGGCCGCGGTCTCTCACGAGGAGGAGATCCGATAGATGAGCGTAGCTCTATCTCTAACTTGAGCTAAACCAACGCTAACCCTAACTAGGAGGAGGTGGAGGAGTATATATAGTCTAGAGCCACGAAGGGGTACGTGAGGGCGAAGGGGTACATGGGCTCGGCCCAATACACTGTGCACAGAAAGGGCGGTAGTACCGGTCCTTCGGGCGGTAGTACTGCTTGAGACGCGCAAGCAGTATGATGCGGAGCATCCCACGTTCATCCCCATGTACACTCCGACTACTCTCCAAGCCCCAAGGATACATAAGATGAGACCTCGACTATGCACCATTGGACATAAGGTGAATTCACTCCTCTTCGAACCGTCACTTTCCGCACATGAGACACGGCTACTACCTCATGCATGGACCTTGCGTACACTCAGGTACAACCAACATGACCATGGAGAATCCAAGGACCAAGGCCAAGCATGGAAGAGAAGAAGGAAGAAAGGAGAAGAAGAAGATGAAGCGGCTGCTGGAATCAGGCCGGACGTCCGGGCCGCCGTCCGGATCATCCGGGCCCAGCCGGATCATCCGGACCCTACACCGGATCATCCGGGTAAAGACGCCGAAGACAACAGAAGCCCCCCGACGAAGCCGGATCATCCGGACCCCCGACACCCGGATCATCCGGGCCACCATCCGGATCATCCGGACCCCGCCTGTGCGCGCGACTTCGACCGAGGCCCGTGTACCCCTTCGCCCCTCACTTACCCCTTCGTGGCTTAGCACTATAAATAGACCTCCTCCTCCCCACTTTGAGGGTTAGCATTGGATTGGCTCATATTTGTGTGTGAGAGCCTTTGCTCGTCCACCGGTACTTCTCCACGGAGATCAGGACCTCCGTCTAAGAGAAGATCAATCGGATTCAAGACCCCTATACGGGAAGATCCCCTCGTGGATTCAAGACCTCCTCCGGGAGAAGAACGGCTACCTTTGTATCTTTCCTTTGTTGATTTTGGACCATGTATCACTCGTGCTTCGATGATCTAGACCTTGTGTGATTGATCCTTGTTGGTTGAGTATTCCTCCCTCGTTTTCCCCTTGTTTCCTCTCGTTCTTCCGCGCGTTCTTCGTGTTCCCTCCGTAGGATCCCCTCCAAACGTGAAAGATCGACGAATTAGGGTTCCACCCTACATCTTATGGTATCATGAGCCACGTTGATCACGTTTTTGGAGCCCCTACCCCTCTTTTTCTAGCTTGATTTTGTTGATTTCGTCCTAAATCCGAAAATCCCCACCAAAAATAGCCCCCAAAATTTTTTGTGATTTGTTAGTTTCATGATGTTTTGTTGATTTTGATCCATGGATTTGCTTGGTTTCAAGTGGATCTAGCTTTCCCCCAAGTTTCCCCACCTTCCATCCACGAAATCCCTCAAATTTTGCCCCGAAAATCATCCATTTCCGCCGAAAAATTCGTCCCCGAGAGCAAATCCCGAGCGGGTTGACTTGGCCGGATCATCCGGACCTTCTCCCGGATCATCCGGACCAAGCCCGGATCAGCTGGACTTCCCCCCGGACGTCCGGATAAATCGCGCACCCAGAAAACAGAACCGGCGCTGACGAACCCGGATCATCCGGATTTCCTCCCGGATCATCCGGACCTAGCCCGGATCATCCAGACCTCCTCCCGGATCATCCGGTTTACCCTGAAACTGACTTCGGCTGATTTTTGTTTTGTCCATAACTAATTCATCCGAACTCCGATTTTGACGTTCTTTAGCTCGTTTTGAAGCTATTGACATCCCCCTTCCAACAAAAATACCACCAACATCATTTGACACCATCAAATTTTCTGAAATTTGGCAAGTTTGCCTAGGCCCTCCACCATATCATCCGCATTACCACCACCGACTTCCGCAACCTAACCCATTTTGTTCCCCATAGCATTTGAGGTTGTTTGAGTAGTGACTTGAGTCTCCTAAGGTGTTTCGGCTATTTAGGGACGGTTGCTTCTTCATCAACCACCACCACCACCACTTCCACATAACCTTCCCACCATACATTTCCGACAACCCCAAGTTAACCCAATTGTTGTTTGAGCTTTTTCGAGTTGTGGCTTGTGTCTCCTAAGGTGTTTCGGCTACTTAGGGACGGCAACTTCAACTCCGACTCGTGTATAGCCCATCATTCCATCCGCATTGCCTAGTGCAAAACCACCACCGCTTTCTGCTACCACCATTTTGACATTTGTCATTTGAGATTTTGACTTTGCGGTTTTTCCGTTTCCTAAGGTGTTTCGGCTACTTAGGGACGAGTCTCCATCATCTTGGTATCTACACCAAGAACACCGCCACTCATCATGCAAAGGACGGTAACCTCGACGACACCATTGTATATCCCCTTGCAAATTGCATTGTTAACCTCTAGCCCATTTTGCGTCACTTACCTATCGAGACTAGCCATTTGAGTATTGCCGGCAACGTTACTTGTGCACATTAGTGGTACATACCTTCCATTGCATACATACCATATCATATTGGTATCATATAATCCATTGTGCCTGAAGTTTGTTCCCGCATATACATAATTGCTATCTTGGTTTGTGCATTGTACAAAAGTGGCCATAGAAAAAAAATAAAGCTTTTAAGCAAAAGAGAGTGAGCAAAGAAGCTTGTAAGCAAGTGCCATAGCATCATACCCCATTGCACATAAGATTGTCAAATCTACATCATATGATCTCATGCTTGAGAGAAACACCGGGAACCATACATACATAGCATACTTGGGATAGAAAGTTTACCCATCTTGCATCTTATAGGTTGTGCACAAGTGTCGTATCCGCCTATTGAGCAATCGTGCTAGCGTCTCTCTTGAGTTGTGCAACACGAGCGTTTTGGTGGATTCCACATTTTGAGCTCATTCCTTGGATGCACGACCCCATTTATCTATCTGTGTGTGTGTTTCCGTGTACCTTTCATTGCTATTGGTCCATTTGTTTCGCTTGCGAATTTGTGAATCTTTTTCAACATTATTGACTCTTGCTAACATTTTGCATTAAATTTTTGTGTCACTATCCTCACCGAGCTCCACTATAAGCTTTACTTGTGTAGGTGTGAGAATCGACAAGGATCGGTACCAATAGTGCTATTTCATTGTCCACATTTGAGTGAACTTGATTCATCTTCAACTTTGGTCAAAGGTACATTGGTATACATTCTTCTCTTTCTCCCACTCATATTTGCTCGAGTCTTGTGATGGATAGGCAAGGCATTCCCTCTCCGGTCTACGACAACAACGACGGCGTGAACAACTACATCTCCAAAGCGTCTATCTTCGATCTACAACGACAAATGCAAGGCGCACAATCAAGATTGCGTGAGCGCATCGAGAACATCTCCATCAAAATTCGTCACTCCGAAGCAAGGAAAAGGGACTACATCGACAACAAGCTTGCCGCACAAAAGGAGGAGCAAGATGCAAGGATGGAGGAGATTAGAGCCTTGATCAAGTCTTCTTCCCCTTCATCATCCTCAAGACGACAACGGTCAAGCCACAAGTCTTCGGAGCGCGAAAAAGATGCAAGTGCAAATCGTCCTCGTCCACATCTACATGGCGATCACCATCACGTTCATGATCATCACCGCCATGAAGGGCAAGTCACCTCCAAGCAATATGTGCACGACGACGACGAACTCCTACGAGCTCAAGCACGACAACAACATCATCATTATGAAGATGCTCCACAAGCGCAAATGCACAAGTCCCAACACGCCAAGTCCAAGCTTCAAGAGCACAAAAGAAGACCGCGAGACGACCACCACCAAGACGGCGCTACGGCTACATCAACCACTTCGGCATCTTCGCCAAGTGTTCTCAAGGCATCTTCGCCTTTGGACGTACGACATCTTCGCCTACCTTCCCACGAGTACGCCTACATCGACTTCATCAAGTCCAAGGCGACTACCTCACGAGAGAGGTGACACTTCCATCTTGAAGCCCCCAAGGAAGATGGCCGAGCATGGGAAACTCCCTTCGGTCATGGAGACGAGCTATGAGGTGCCACATCATATGGGCCTCCAACCACAAGACGGTGACAAGAAGGTTGAGCATGGGACTATCCCTTCAACCAAGGCGACGATCAGAGTTGAGCATGGAGACATTTGCACCTACATCCCTCCGACACCCACATATGTCGAGATGCCCCAAGTGCCATGTGAGGAGAGCCACCACCACATGAGAGACATGAGTGACTCCACCATATGTGACATTGAGAGCATTTCCTTTGAGAGGATGAGTGTGACCACCACTAGCCCCACACATGAGAGCATGCCACACATCCTATGTGAGGTTGAGCGCCATTTGAGTGACCCCACCAACCATATGATGAGGACATCAATACCATTGTTACACCCACAGCCCCTGCTGCTATACATACTGGACCAATTACTAGAGCTCGCGCACGCCAACTAAATTACTAGGTACTTTCGTTTCTTGGTAATGATTCTAATGTTCATGAGAATATGATGTCTGCCTAAATGGGATACATTTGTTTTGCTTACAAATGAAGGGCCTAGCTTGGAGAAGGATGAACATTGGAGCAAGAACACACATGGAGTTGATGGCATGCAAGGGGATCAAGAACGGAGTTACAAGTGATGATTTCAGGACTTTGAAGCCACCATAAGGAGTGCATGAAGCCTTGGACGAAATATACAAGATGCCACTTCATAATATTCGTCCATAGGCTATTCTAGGTGCTTCGTCACCTTATTATTGGGCCAGGCCCATGTAATTTCGAAATACATTAGTATAGGCTATTTTTAGAGTCCGTATGTGTGGGAAAACAAGAGATAGGGTTAGTTTGGACCCTCCACCAAGGGCCACGAAATTCACCCCTCTTCCTCCATATATACAGCCCTTAGGGCACCGCTTAGACTTGGGTTTTGTTTAGATCAAAAGTTCGCCATAGCTGCAACTTCGCGTGCCGTTTGTGTTCAACGACCGGACAAAGGCGCCACAGAACCCCACCTTGATCAATAAAGCTTTCATCTTATATTCGCAATATCCAGATTGCAATCTCAGTTTCTTGCTTGTTCTTCGTTTGCTCGCAGGAAATAGACCCTCGTGGTCGTTGATCGTGTTCGGCGTGGTCAATAACCTCTCGGAGTTGGTTTAGCGATTGCTAAGGCGCGGCGTCCTCGCGCTTCGTAGTCGGATCGTCAAAGTCGACTTCCACCAAAGCGAAATCCACCATCTCATCGAAGACGGACACCTCTGCCTCTATCAAGTGGTATCGATTTCCGTTTGCTCGGTGAGATTTTACGATTTTCGTAGTTTAGATCGAGTCTGTCTTCATACCTATAGTCCACGAAAAAGCCAAAAAAATTAGGGTTAGTTCATCCCGTCCAACCAATCTGAGCCTTTGCATAATCTTTTACAGATTTGCTTTGTTGAATTTGCGGTTGCATCGTCGTGTCAAGTTCTGGTCTTAGCGTCTAGTCTTTTAGAGTTTCGAGTTACATTCACAAGTTGTCACGTCGCCGCTGCCATATACCACCACCACATATTCACCGCCAATCCGAATCCATATCGCCACCACATATCCGCCGCCATCACGCCCATCCGAGTCCACCGCAACATATATCCGCCACCATCCGAAGTTCCACCAGATTCATCTCCGCCACCATCCGAGTTCCACCAGATTCATCTCCGCCACCAGTCCTAGTCCGAGTCCAAGAATTGTTGCATTGTTCTCGATTTCCGATCACGCGATACTCCGAGTCGTGACAAAGAGAGGACTCCCCAACTTCCAAGCCATCCGCAGAAGAAAAATAGTTCCAGCTTCAAAAAAAAAACTAAGTCCGGAAAATTCGGCTAGGCAGTTTTAGACCATTTGTAGACTTTTCCGAAAAAAATTTGTTGCGAGCAAAAAAAAAAGAGGAAAAAAGTGCAAAAAAAAAAAAAAAAAGAAAAAAAATTCAGAGTGTGCTCCTCCCTTGTTTACGTGCAGCGCCCGTGATTTTGTTAGTGTTCTAGGCTCGCGTCTCTAGCACGGTCTAGCCTAGGACCAGCCTGATCACCGTCGTTGAGCGTTTATTCAACTTTGCATCTCTGAATTGATTATTGCTTGACATTTTTGCTACCATATCATAAGCCTTCCCAGCTCTACATACATCTACGTCGTGCGTTTGATTCTCCCAGTAATCGCTATATCCAAGCTTTGAGAGTTTTGACTACAACGGTTGCCGATCACCACCGCTTCTTTGGTAAGAACTGGTAAGAATTTGAGATTTGCTTGACGGGTTTGTGATACACCACCACCACTTCTTAGTAGTCTGTGAGGATCATATTCTTGTGTGTTTCTATTTGCTGCTAACCATGGTAGGATCACAAGTCGATGAGACTGATTGGGAGAACTGACGAACAAACAGCTACATGATAAGTTTCAAAGAAATGATGATTGGACAGTGCAAGACGTGGTAAACAGATTTGACGAGGCCATGGAGAAGATAGATGGCATTGAGAAGACGTTTGAAACAAAGCTTGATAGCAAGTTTGATGAATTGCTCGCGCGTTTTCCACAACCACCGCCGGCTGCACCTATCGCACCTCTGCTGAACGACAACAACTACGCCCCTTCCGAATCAGTATGGACGAGCTCAGCGTGTTCCTATTGAGCCAGACAAAATTCTGTGCCGCTGCTCTGCTGTTGGTGCTTCTTTGGCTCCACCATCTGCTGCTGGTGGTACCGAGGAGGATGATGAGTATGTGGACGATTATGAGGATGAGGTTGATCAACATCGAACTACGTGCAACCACCAGCACCACAACCACCGTGTCGTCCACATGCAAATAATGGCAATATTAGGGCTCCCCTCAGTGCGAGATCATGACCATCTCCCTAAACTGAAATTGAATATTCCACCATTTGAGGGTAGATATGTTCTGATATATATCTTACTTGGGAGTTAGAAACTGAACAACGATTTACATGTTTACAATATCCCGAGGAGAGACGTGTTCTCGCTGCTGTTTGTGCTTTCACTAGCTTTGCATGTGTTTGGTGGTCCAACATTGTAGATTATATCCTGTTCCAACTACTTGGGCTGCTTTGAAAACTGCTATGCGTACTCGTTGGGTTCCACCATATTATCAACGTGAATTACTTCAAAAATTGCAGCGTTTAAGACAAGGAAAAATTCTGTCAAGAATATTATCGGAATTGCAAACCGGCTTGATTAGATGTGGTATTGTTGAGGAGAATGAAGCTATGCTTGCACGCTTTACGGGTGGATTAAATAGAGATTTCGACCATTCTAGACTATAAGGATTATAATAATATCACTCGTTTATTCCATCTTGCTTGTAAAGCTGAACGTGAAGTGCAGGATCGACAGCATTGGCGCCGCACTAACTTTTCTCGCAGGTCGACCTTCATCATGGACACCACGTGCATCATCTACTTCCACCGCACCACACCTCCTTCAGGTGCCACCTCCAACCGTGATACAAGAAAGCGAGCACAACCACCACTATCTCGCCAAGAGCACACCTGGCTTGGGCCTGCAGAGCTCTTCTTCCATGGCGTCAGCAGGCACACAAGTGATATTATTTGTCGTCGTTGTAAGGGAAGAGGACATTTTACGAGAGAATGCAAATCTCAGCGTGTGATGATTGCTCTTGAGGATGGTGGGTATGAGTCCGCTAGTGACTATGATGAGGAGACTTTGGCTCTTATTACACATGAGGAACACGGTGGAGATGATTCGATCATGAGACACAATACATGGCTGCTGAAGATCTTGAGGTATGAATGTTTAGTTGCTCAACGTGTTTTGAGTGTGCAGTTACACAAGCTGAGCAAAATCAGAGGCATAATTTGTTCCATACAAAGGGAGTTGTGAAGGAACGTTCTATTCAAGTCATCATAGATGGAGGGAGCTGCAACAACTTGGCTAGCATGGAGATGGTGGAGAAGCTATCTCTCACCACAAGACCACATCCACATCCTTACTACATCCAATGGTTCAACAACAGCGGCAAGGTGAAGGTAACACGTCTTGTTCGTGTGCATTTTAGTATCTCTACATATGCTGATTATGTTGATTGTGATGTGGTACCTATGCAAGCATGTTCCTTGTTACTTGGTAGACCATGGCAATTTGATAAAATTCATGTACACCATGGTAGAAACAATCAAGATACTCTTGTTCATAAGGATAAAAATATTACTTTGCTTCCTATGACTCTGAGTCCATTTTGAAAGATGATATTAATAGAGCTAATAAAGCAAAACAGGAGAAAAATAAGAGTGAAAATCAGATTGTGGCAAAAGAATTTGAGCAACACATGAAGCCTAATAATAAACCATCTACTGTTGCTTCGAAATTAAATTGAAAAGTGCATGTTTAATTGCCACCAAATCTGATATTGATGAGCTAGATTTTGGCAAATCTATTTGCTATGCTTTTGTGTGCAAAGAGGCATTATTTTCATTCGAGGACGTGCCTTCCTCTTTGCCCCTCGCTGTCACTAACATTTTGCAGAGTTCGCCGACGTCTTTCCACAAGACGTGCCACCGGATTACCACCTATTCGAGGGATTGAGCATCAAATTGACTTAATTCCGGTGCATCATTACCCAACCGTGCACCATACCGTACCAATCCAGAGGAGACGAAGGAGATTATGCGTCAAGTACAGGAGCTGCTCGACAAAGGTTATATACGCGAATCCCTTAGTCCTTGTGCTGTTCCTATTATTCTAGTGCCGAAAAAGGATGGTACGTCACGTATGTGTGTTGATTGTAGAGGCATCAATAATATTACTATTCGTTATCGTCACCCTATTCCGTCACCCTATTCCTAGGCTAGATGATATGCTTGATGAATTGAGTGGCTCTACAATATTCTCCAAAGTTGATTTGCGTAGTGGATACCATCAAATTCGTATGAAATTGGGAGATGAATGGAAAACAGCATTTAAAACTAAGTTTGGATTATATGAGTGGTTAGTCATGCCTTTTGGGTTAACTAATGCACCTAGTACTTTCATGAGATTAATGAACGAAGTTTTACGTGCTTTCATTGGACGATTTGTGGTAGTTTATTTTGATGATATACTAATTTATAGCAAATCTTTGGAAGAACATTTGGAACATTTACGTGCTGTTTTTAATGCTCTCGTGATGCACGTTTGTTTGGTAACCTTGGGAAGTGCACCTTTTGCACCGACCGAGTATCTTTTCTTGGCTATGTTGTTACTCCACAGGGAATTGAAGTTGATAAAGCCAAGATTGAAGCTATTGAGAGTTGGCCGCAGCCCAAAACGGTCACACAAGTGAGGAGTTTCCTTGGCCTCGCTGGTTTCTATAGGCGTTTTGTGAGAGATTTCAGCACCATTGCTGCACCTCTCAACGAGCTTACAAAGAAGGATGTGCCTTTTGTTTGGGGTACCGCACAGAAGAAGCCTTCACGGTATTGAAAGCTAAGTTGACACATGCTCCTTTACTCCAACTTCCTGATTTTAATAAGACTTTTGAGCTTGAATGTGATGCTAGTGGAATTGGATTAGGAGGTGTGTTATTACAAGATGGCAAACCTGTTGCATACTTTTCTAAAAAATTGAGTGGGCCTAGTCTGAATTATTCTACTTATGATAAAGAATTATATGCTCTTGTTCGGACTTTAGAAACATGGCAACATTATTTATGGCCCAAAGAATTTGTTATACATTCTGATCATGAATCTTTGAAACATATTAAAAGTCAAGCTAAACTGAATCGTAGACATGCTAAATGGGTTGAATTCATTGAGACTTTCCTTATGTCATTAAACACAAGAAGGGTAAAGAAAATGTTATTGCTTGATGCATTGTCTCGTCGCTATACTATGCTTTCACAACTTGACTTCAAAATATTTGGTTTGGAGACCATCAAAGATCAATATGTGCATGATGCTGATTTTAAAGATGTATTGCAGAATTGTAAAGAAGGTAGAACATGGAACAAGTTCGTCATTAATGATGGATTTGCTTCGCGTTCTAACAAGCTATGCATTCCAGCTAGCTCCGTTCGTCTTTTGTTGTTGCAGGAGGCGCATGGAGGAGGACTAATGGGACACTTTGGCGTGAAGAAGACGAGGATATACTAGCTACACATTTCTTTTGGCCAAAGATGAGACGGATGTTGAGCGTTTTGTTGCTCATTGCACTACATGTCAAAAAGCTAAGTCACGACTCAATCCTCATGGTTTATATATGCCTTTGCTGTACCTAGTGTTCCTTGGGAGGATATATCTATGGACTTTGTTTTAGGTTTACCTCGAACAAAGAAGGGAGGATAGCATATTTGTTGTCGTGGATAGATTCTCGAAAATGGCACACTTTATACCATGTCATAAAAGCGATGATGTTTGTTAATGTTGCTGATTTGTTCTTTCGTGAAATTATTCGCTTGCATGGTGTGCCAAATACTATTGTTTCAGATCGTGATACTAAATTTCTTAGCCACTTTTGGAGATGTTTATGGGCTAAGTTGGGGACTAAACTACTTTTTAGTACTACTTGTCACCCCCAAACCGATGGACAAACTGAAGTAGTCAATAGAACATTGTCTACTATGCTTAGGGCTGTTTTGAAGAATAATAAGAAAATGTGGGAAGAATGCTTGCCTCATATTGAATTTGCTTATAATCGCTCATTGCATTCTACTACTAAGATGTGCCCTTTTGAAATTGTGTATGGTTTCCTACCTCGCACCTATTGACTTATTGCCTCTTCCATCTTCGGAGAAGGTTAATTTTGATGCTAAAGAACGTGCTGAATTGATTTTAAAAATGCATGAGTTAACTAAGGAAAACATTGAGCGTATGAATGCTAAATATAAACTTGCTGGAGATAAGGGTAGAAAACATGTTGTGTTTGCACCTGGAGATCTTGTTTGGTTACATTTGCGTAAGGATAGATTTCCTGATTTGCGCAAATCAAAGCTAATGCCACGTGCTGCTGGTCCCTTTAAAGTGTTGGAGAAAGTAAATGATAATGCATATAAACTTGAGCTGCCTGCAGATTTTGGGGTTAGTCCCACTTTTAACATTGCAGATTTGAAGCCATTTTTGGGTGAGGAAGATGAGCTGACGTCGAGGACGACTTCATTTCAAGAAGGGGAGGATGATGAGGACATCAATACCATTGTTACACCCACAGCCCCTGCTGCTATACATACTGGACCAATTACTAGAGCTCACAAGACGCCAACTAAATTACCGTACTTTCGTTTCTTGGTAATGATTCTAATGTTCATGAGAATATGATGCTGCCTAAATGGGATACATTTGTTTTGCTTACAAATGAAGGGCCTAGCTTGGAGAAGGATGAACATTGGAGCAAGAACACACATGGAGTTGATGGCATGCAAGGGGATCAAGAACGGAGTTACAAGTGATGATTTCAGGACTTTGAAGCCACCATAAGGAGTGCATGAAGCCTTGGACGAAATATACAAGATGCCACTTCATAATATTCGTCCATAGGCTATTCTAGGTGCTTCGTCACCTTATTATTGGGCCAGGCCCATGTAATTTCGAAATACATTAGTATAGGCTATTTTAGAGTCCGTATGTGTGGGAAAACAAGAGATAGGGTTAGTTTGGACCCCTCCACCAAGGGCCACGAAATTCACCCCTCTTCCTCCATATATACAGCCCTTAGGGCACCGTTTAGACTTGGGTTTTGTTTAGATCAAAAGTTCGCCATAGCTGCAACTTCGCAGCCGTTTGTGTTCAACGACTGCACAAAGGCGTCACAGTAACCCCACCTTGATCAATAAAGCTTTCATCTTATATTCGCAATATCCAGATTGCAATCTCAGTTTCTTGCTTGTTCTTCGTTTGCTCGCAGGAAATAGACCCTCGTGGTCGTTGATCGTGCTCGGCGTGGTCAATAACCTCTCGGAGTTGGTTTAGCGATTGCTAAGCGCGGCGTCCTCGCTGCCGTCGTGTCGGATCGTCAAAGTCGACTTCCACCAAAGCGAAATCCACCATCTCATCGAAAGACGGGACACCTCTGCCCCTATCACCATATGAGTGAGAGCATCTTTGAGGGAGTGAGTAAGCCACTACACTTAGTGAGTGAGGTAGTTGACACGGCATGTGAGGCCACCATGATTTGTAACGACTTAACCTCTACTCCTAGTGTGTCTTCTTCTATGGTGCTAGGTCTCCTACATGATGACACGCCTACCATTGATGAGTCCATACCTCCTATGGAAACGACGACGGCCATGATGGACGATGATGCACCCCCCACATGGTTCCATCAAGATGAAGATGACAACGAGACGATCTTCAACACCTCACCTACAACACATGAGCGACGCTTCAAAGGTAACATAGGTGATGGTGCTTCTCTTGTCCCACTAGTGGACTCTCTTGATAATGATTGCTCCCATGACGTTGACCCTCCTATTGCCATGCTTCATGCTAGTGAAACTTCTTCATGCCTTGACTTACCCATTTATGATGAATATGATGATGAGCATGTTGAGTTACCTAGTTGTGATGCTATGCTTCATAGGATATCTTGTGAAAATTCTATTGGTCACGTCATGTTTGACAATCCATTGAACTTGTCATATGCTATGAGTGAGATCTCCCATATTGCTTCATTTCAATCTCAACATAGTAACTATGCATGCCCCATTAAAATCAATCCCATTTGCACTTTTGGCATAGATGACGAGATGATGGTCATTGGCTTTTGTTTTTCATGTGATGATATTGCCATGCTTCCTTTACATGATTTTCGCAATTCATCTACCATGCCATGCCATGATCACATTATTCCAAATATGCATTGTTTTGGATGTTGTCAATATTCTCCACGTGATGTTGCTACTCATGCTCATGAGGAGACCCCCATAGTTTCCTCATACATATTAGGAGATCTTGATGCATTTCATACTTTGCATGATTCCCATGATAGTATGCACCTTATGCATTCCATGAATAACAATGCTCTCGATATTTCTCATGATGCATTACATCCTTTGAGTCTCCATTATGACATACATAATAACAAACCTATCATGATGGATGACATGTTTCTATATCACGCATCTCATTTATTTGAGCGTTGGATATTTGGTGCTAACAAACACACACACGTGCGCATCATGATGGATGATGTGTACATCTACCACGCACACACAATTTTCCCTTTGTCTTTGTTTTGTGTAGGTACTCATGTATACTCGTCAACCTCTCAATCCCAAGAGTTGACGAAACGAGCTCTTGAGAGCAATGATGATTTGGGATCCCGTGGACTATCCTTACCACCGTCCCCTTCGCGCAAGGACTACGCGCAACTCCTCTACTTAGCTCTCACACGGCTATGGGCTATTTACCACTTGTCACCTTATGCTCATTTTACCGTTTTCACTTTGCATGCTATGCTTGCTTCTATGCCCTTGCCATGCAATTGTGACCCTTGCTTGCATCTACCCATGTTTCATCATTATGCTACTTCTATGTGTATTTGCATGCTTGGTGGAGATCCTTGTTGCTATTGCCATGATTATCATGTGCCCCATGCTATTGATGCTTGTTGTGTTGGGAGAGTCATGATGTTCCATTGCTATTTACATATGGCCTCTAACCAATACATTGATGATATTTTTCTCACATCTTGCTTTCATGCTTGTGATATGTCATGTGAATTATTCATGCCCACTATTTGCACACATGATATACTTGCCATGATTCCTTCTAGTATGTTGCATCTTCGCACTACTAGCTTGCTTGACTTGATTGCTATGATTGCTTGCTATGTTGCATCACCCATGTTCCTCTGTTACTTGCTTTCTTGGGTTGATGACATATATGCTCATGCCTCTCACATGATTTGTCATGATCATTGCCTCTTGTCTCCATTAGTTGCATCTCTCATATCACCTTGTATTGAGTGCCAACTTGCTATACTTATTGATCTTAGAGACTTGGACACTTTACTTGTGATGCATGCTTGTTTGATTGAGCCTATTGCACATGGTTGTTCTTGCATCATATGCCTCCATATTATGACACGCTCCCTTGTACTTTCTTATGATGAGCATGATGCATACACTTGTTGGGTATCTTACCACTCGAATGATAGGTTTTGCATTTCCGCTAACCTCATTTGTTTTTCTGAGTGTTTGCCATGTTCTTTCATTTTGGAGGTTTCACAAGGCGATGCCATTATGCGACATGCGAAGGCATACACGATGTACAACACCAACATTTGCGAGAATCTACTAAAGGTGAACTCCTTCCCTTTGAGCCATCCTCAAGTTTGCATATTGGATGGGCCATACTTTCATTGTTGCTTCCCTCTTGTTGTCTACATGATACATCTCGCGACCGGAGGAGCGACATGGGAGATTGGCTACATGGACCTTCACATTGAGGAGCGCTCGAACTTATGGGATGCACCTTCGGCACTCCACTCATGCCTTGACATCGAGCTTGGGTACACTACCACCTTCATATTTGTTGATTGTGCTCATACATGTCAAGCTCGATGGACATATCATACTTACCACAAGTTTGCACCTAATGCATGGATTGACTCACATTATGATTGCCTTGTTGCATCTTGTATCCATGCCATCCATGATATATGAGCTTGTTCACTTCCTTAGCAAATTTGTTGTGATCTTCCTTGATGGCATATTTATACATCATGATCATATTGTCCACCATCAATTGCATGATAGCTTATGCATACTAGTTAATTGCCCGTGCGTTGCCACGGTATAAGAAATAAGAGATGTGCAAACAAAATAGATAACTGGGATTACTATTTTACAAACATGTATGTGTTGTTTAACCTGTCTGAAAAAGATTACCATTTTCCTCAATTTCTAATGCATGACGACCAACACTGCACCCCTCTGTTCTTTCTCCTAGCCATATGTCTCAGATATCCCCACTCAAAATAAGAAATTTACTCTTCTTCCTTCATGTGCCACTCAACTCAAGAGCGCACCTTCTCCTCCTCGGTCTACGCTACAATATCTCATGCACATGTTTTACTAAGTCGATTTCCCTTGATGCCCTCTTTGCCGACACTCTTTTGGATCCATGAATGTTGTGTTATGCCTTCGGAACCATCGTACTCATCATCCGTCTGTCTGGTCGTCCCACTCAACATTGGTCCACTAACATGTCCGCACCTTCTTTCTGTACTTGTGAAAATCGTCAAGGCCACCATCGCTTCTCCTATACCTTAGCAAATCTCCATGCCACTTCGATTCCCTTTCCACGTCATGGACTTACCCATTCACATTTCATGTTTTCTTAGGAAGGTCATCATGTTTAGCTTTATTACAATCAAACCACAGCTTACATCGTCGACAATAGTGCAGACTAAGAAATGCGGAGGAGATCATCAACCCAACACACCAAATGTAACTTAGCTAGCCCATGAGCTACAGATTTAGCTGCACAAAAATAATGATCAAACTTGACCTTCCTGTTCATAGATGTCATGTCTACATCGCCCGCAGAGATTGCCATCGTTGTGGTTCCACCATTGTGTTTGCCCGATACAGAAGTTGATCACGTTTTATGTTAGCTCATAAGAGATCCTCAATATGAGTGACAGCCTAACTATTTGAACATGATAATGAGAAGGTGAACTTAATTCAATATCTTTTACACGGTACCCAATTCTATATTCACTGGTCCAAAGCACAATCAAATGATAAACATGATTAAATGATATAATATAGACGCTAGTGCACTGCTAAGGAATAAAATGGTTATCAAACGTTTGCTCTATTTCATGCACACATGCGTTGAGCTTTGTTTCAAACCACAACGCTATAAACATTAGTGCCTTCTTGTACTTCATACTTATAGTGATATGTTTCCATCTAATAGAGGGACTCTTTCAATGTGTTCAATCAGTGATTTTATTAACTTGAACTCCTAATTGTGTCAATTAAAGATATATATCAATGTTACCAACATTTCTATTAAAAGTCAATCAGGACAAAATCTCTTAATATTACAAGTCAATTCCATTTTATCTTAAGATGACAATTTGCTGAGTTGAACTTTGAGCGTGGGGTTTAGAGTTGCACAGTCCAACAATACTGGTAACTTCTGACCAAAAAAAGATAATTACTAATAACTGGCAGATGCGGTAATGATGCAAACATTTTAAAATCTAATCATGATTTATTTCCAAAAATTATAGAGTAACATTTCGCATTCGGAGAGGGCATGAATAGTTCAGAGTTCCTACTTCAGTTTTTTTGCAACAGATATGCATGGAAAAACCATTGTACATTCATGTAAATAATGACACACATTAGAACAGATGACATGGGTACGACCATGACTCCAAACAAATAAATGCTAAGAACCATAGTAAATACCAAGTGTCTAACACATAATATGAGCTTGTACAAGTAGCAATGCATATGAATCTTGAATGGCATGAAAACAGGAAAATAAATTACTTAACACAGTTGGAGCTCTAACCTCTATGGTTTCCTGCATCTCCGTAATCCAATGAGTGAACCGAGACACAGGGTATGTATAATGCAAGTGATTCAAAATCAACCGCTACAAACGAAAAGCAATGGCAATTGCAATCTATCTTAATCCAGCTATGATTTCTGCGATGCGAAAAGAACTTAATAATCATGAACATGCAACTATATATTCTTTCAAGGTTCGAACACTCAAGAAACATAGATTCAATTATGGTTTAATTAATTACAAAAGCATGTGTTCACTTAGCAATACAACTTCTTGTGAAACAAAGTAGATGGAGTTACTGCTTTGAACTATAACAAAGGCACACAGAACCAATGGTACACCTGACTTATAGGGATCATTTGAAGGGTCAATAGTGGACACCGCAATATATTTTCAAGCTACCGGTCGATGTGATTGGAATGCTCAAGGTGGAGGTAGTGAATGCCAAAGGAGCATGTAGGCTCATTGAAGCGGAATGTCAACTTCAGGGCATATACCTCGCATTATAACCAATAGATTGAGAAACGGAACTGAACAATGGTGGCAAAAAAAAGAAAAAAATCAGATTGACGGATAGCTAATATGAGAAATGAAATTGGCATAAATGAAATTAGCATCTCTTCTTATGATCGAAGACAAAAGAACTAACATTTGGTTTGCGGGAAAGTCACGCATTCAGATCAATAAATCCTATACAAAAATAGAGCAATTTAACTGGAGAATTCGAGAAAATGGTAAGCACGCATAAATTGGGCAAAGGTCCGAGCTGAGCCAGATGGTGGAGAAGTTACCCGAATGAGCTTGGACTGCATGACGTGTGCGCCGTGCTTGAACAAGTCGTCGAGGGCGAACGGTGTGGCATCCGCCATGGAGGTATTGCACCCGTCCTCCCTAGTCTCCGCCGACAGCCTTCCCCGCCGTGACTCAATAGAGCGCAGCAGTGGTGGTGCTACTGGAGTAGCCGGCGAGTGGTGGCGCCCATCGGCCGTGCTGCGTCACGATTCTCGCAAGCACCCTGCACACTTCCCCGAGCTCTCCTCCTCAACCTCGACCTCTGCCATAACCGCCCGCACCTCCGCAGCTCCCGTGCCCCCTCCTAGACCTTCATAGCTGCCTCCACCGTGCGGTTCCCATGACCCCTCCTAGACCTTCGTCGCTGCCTCCAACGTGCGGTGCTGGTCCCGACCATGCCTACCTTGCAGGCATGGCAAAAGGAGGCGACTATGGCGTAAGGTCCATGGCCAGGGCGGCACAAGATGGGGCGCAGAGGGAGTCACGCTCACAGGAGACGGAGGAGTCGGGCGATCGCCGGAGAGTGCAGCATCCATCGGAGGCGCTCGGTTGTCGCAGGGGAAGGCATGCGGAGGGGTCGTGTTTGGGGGAGAAAAATCTGGGATACAAACGGGAAGGTCTAGGAGGTGGAGATCGTGTGATTTGTTTCTTTTTTTTCACAGCTATCCTCGAACGCTCGAACGTGGGCTGGGTTGTTCCGTTGCGATCTTTTCTAGCGCGGGTCGTAGGAAGGGAGGTCGAACCATCACGACGTTCGATCCTCCTTTAATAGTAGAGATTGAGCATCCATTGCCATATTCATGCTATTAATGAACCGTCCCTGTATGACATCATTTTGCACAATGGTAGAATTTGTCGCTTTGTGCACCATGCTAATTATCCCATGAATGCTTTGCATATCATTCTATATCATCTTGATAAGCTTCATGCGCTTTGTCATGCACTATCCATTCGCACGGACTCTTGCTTAATTGATGGACACTTTGTGTGCGCTAACCATTGTATTTCCAAGTGTACTTTGTGTTTGATCATTTTGCATGTACCACATACCGGAGACACCTTGGAGTACTTGGAGTGCGCAATGCCTTCCCCTACCTCCCGCTACAAGTCCGTCCACGACACCCGTCTCCATGGTGATGAGGATCACGATCCGAGGTCGGATCTTTCCCAAGGGGGGGGATATGATGCGGAGCATCCCACGTTCATCCCCATGTACACTCCGACTACTCTCCAAGCCCCAAGGATACATAAGATGAGACCTCGACTATGCACCATTGGACACAAGGTGAATTCACTCCTCTTCGAACCGTCACTTTCCGCATATGAGACACGGCTACTACCTCATGCATGGACCTTGCGTACACTCAGGTACAACCAACATGACCATGGAGAATCCAAGGACCAAGGACAAGCATGGAAGAGAAGACGAAAGAAAGGAGAAGAAGAAGATGAAGCGGCTGCTGGAATCAGGCCGGACGTCCGGCCGCCGTCCGGATCATCCGGCCCAAATGGATCATCCGGACCCTACCCGGATCATCCGGGTAAAGACGCCAAGACAACAGAAGCCCCCGACGGCCGGATCATCCGGACGGTCGCCGGATCATCCGGACCCCGACACCGGATCATCCGGGCCACCATCCGGATCATCCGGACCCGCTTTGTCGTGTGACTTGGGCCGAGGCCCGTGTACCCCTTCGCCCCTCACTTACCCCTTCGTGGCTTAGCACTATAAATAGACCTCCTCCTCCCCACTTTGAGGGTTAGCATTGGATTAGCTCATATTTGTGTGTGAGAGCCTTTGCTCATCCACCGGTACTTCTCCACGGAGATCAGGACCTCCGTCTAGGAGAAGATCCGTCGGATTCAAGACCCCTATACGGGAAGATCCCCTCGTGGATTCAAGACCTCCTCCGGGAGAAGAACGGCTACCTTTGTATCTTTCCTTTGTTGATTTTGGACCATGTATCACTCGTGCTTCGATGATCTAGACCTTGTGTGATTGATCCTTGTTGGTTGAGTGTTCCTCCCTCGTTTTCCCCTTGTTTCCTCTCGTTCTTCCGCGCGTTCTTCGTGTTCCCTCCGTAGGATCCCCTCCAAACGTGAAAGATCGACGAATTAGGGTTCCACCCTACATCACGGTAGTACCGCTATGATGGGCGGTAGTACCGCTCTGGAGCCGTTCGATCTTCGAAGTTTGTCGGACTTTGCGGAAGTGGAGCGGATGTAGAGCGGTAGTGCCGCTTGGGATGATAAGCGGTAGTACCACTGGGCCTGGGCGGTAGTACCGCTTGCTCCCGGCTTCTTCTTCCTTCTCCTCTTCCATGCTTGGCCTTGGTCCTTGGATCCTCCATGGTCATCTCGGTGGTACCTAAGTGTATGCAAGGTCCATGCATGAGGTAGTAGCCATGTCTCACATGTGGAAAGTGACGGTTCGAAGAGGAGTGAATTCACCTTGTGTCCAATGGCGTATGTTAGAGGTCTCGTCATATGTCCTCTTGGGGCTTGGAGAGTAGTCGAAGTGTACATGGGGATGAACGTGGGATGCTCCGCATCATCAAGTCCGCGACTTCCACGAGCTACTACGACCTTGACATCGACCACATGATTCCTTTCTATGGGACTCACGAACCCGAGGAGTACCTCCAGTGGGAGCGTTTGATGGATGACTACCTCAAGCTACATCATGTTCCTCCCGAACATCAAGTGAAGTGCACCACAAGAAACTTCCACGACTACGCATTGGCATGGTGGCTTCACACACCTTCGGAGTACTACGACATGAGTTGGCCCAAGACGAAGAAAGCTTTGCGGCGAGAGTTTGTGCCTCCAACCTACACGGAACAACTTCGACGCCAATTGGAGAACACCACCCAAGGATCCAAGTCAATCGACAAGTACTTCAAGGAGATGATGATTGCCTTGCGACGAGCCGGCGTGGACGACCCCATTTCGATGAAGTTCCACTTCATGATGGGATTGCACAACGACATCTCCAAGACCATCGTCCTCAAGAACTACAAGTCCATCGATGACTACTACATTGGTGCTCTCAAGGCGGAACAAGAACTCATGAAGGCCAAGGCTTCTCCACCCCAAGCAACCTTCGCGGCGACCAAGCTCTACGACAAGCATGAGGCTAGTACCACCAAGATGACCAAGCCCGACAAGCTCCAAGACGATGCTCCCAAGTGTGACTTCACCGCCATCCCTCTTTGTGGTATTGATGATGCCGAGTCTACTCCGACTCTTTTTCAAGACGGTGCGGCGACGAGTTCGACTACGGAGACCTTCAAGGACCAAGCTTTGGAGGCGAGCGACAAGGTGGCGAGCAAGGGTGATGCTTCCATCGTAGGAGGCGAGAGTGATGATGTGCCATCTTCGGCCTTCATCCACGACGAGAGTGATGTTGAGCCATCTTCGGCCTTCATCCACGACGAGAGTGATGATGTGCCATCTTCGGCCTTCATCCACGGCGACCACGACGAGATGGTTGAGCATGGGACTTTCCCTTTGACCACGGCGACGTATGATGACTTGAGTGACTTGTGCCACCATATTGAGAGTGAGAGTGACTTCACCACTAGCCCCATATATGATGAGTTGCCACAATTCCCATGTGAGGAGAGCCACAACCCCCACCACTTGAGTGAGATGAGTGACTCCACCATACGTGAGTTTGAGTGCACCTATTCTGAGGGAGTGAGTGAACCACCACATAGAGAGAGTGAGATAGTTGATAGGTCTCGTGAGGCCATTTGCATTTCTAACAACTTGACCTCTACCTCTATTGTGTCTTCTAGTTTGGTGCTAGGTCCCATTTATGATGACGCGCCGATCCTCGATGACTTCGTCCTCCCTTTGGACAAGACTATGGCCATGATGGATTATGATGCACCGCCCACATGGTTCCATCAAGATGATGATGATGACCACCATTTGGTCTTTCCCACCTCACCTACACCACTTGAGTGGAATGACAAAGGTAACAAAGGTGACGGTCATGCTCTAGTCCCACTAGTGGACATTCTTGACATTGATTGCTTGCATGATGTTAATCCACCTATTGCCATGCTTCATGCTAGTATGATTTCCCCATGCGATGATTTGCCCATTTATGATGAGTATGATGATTCTCTTGTGGAGTCTATTAGTTGTGATGCCATGTTACATAGGATTTCTTGTGACAATTCTTTAGGTCACATCATGTTTGATAATCCGCTTGACTTGTCATATGCTATGCATGAGATCAACCATATGTCGTATTTGCAATCTCTTCATAGTGACTATGCATATGCCATTAAAATGAACCCAATTTGCACATATGGCATAGATGACAAGCCCATGGTTATTGGCATTTGTTTCTCTTGTGATGATATTGATATGCTCCCATTGCATCATTTATCTCATATGCCATGCCATGACCACCTAGCTTCGGATATGCATTGTTTTGGATGTTGTCCATTTTCTCCATGTGATGTTTCCGATATTGCTCATGAGGAGACCCCCATAGTTTCCTCATACATTTTAGAAGATTTTGACCCATCCCATCCATTGCATGATCCCAATACTTGTGTGCACCATATGCTTCCCATGAATAAACATGCTTTTGATGTGCCATATACTTGTTTGCTCAATTTGTGTCCCCATCGTGTCATATATAATAACTATTCTTTCATGATGGATGACATGTTCTTATACCATGCATCAAATTTCTTTGAGCGATGCTTATCTTGTGCTAACTCACACGTGCACATACACATCATGATGGATGATGTGTACATTTACCACGCACACAATTTCTTTGGTTTGTGTCTCTTTTGTGTAGGTACCCATAAATACTTGTCAACCTCGCAATCCCACGAGTTGACAAAACGAGCTCTTGAGAGCAACGATGCTTTGGGATCCAATGGACTATCCTTACCAACGTCCCCTTCGCGCAAGGACTACGCGCAACTCCTCTACTTGGCTCTCACACGGCTATGGGCCATTTACCACTTCTCACATTATGCTCATTTTACCGTGTTCACTTTGCATGCTATGCTTGCTTCTATGCCTTTGCCATGCAATTGTGACCCTTGCTTGCATCTACCCATGTTTCATCATTATGCCACTTCTATGTGTATTTGCATGCTTGGTAGAGATCCTTGTTGCTATTGCCATGTTTATCATGTGCCCCATGCTATTGCCCTCATATCTTGCGTTCATGCTTGTGCTATGACATGTGAATTGTTCATGCCCACTAGTTGCACCAATGACATGATTGCCATGATTTCCTCTAGTATGTTGCATCTTCGCACTACTAGCTCGCTTGACTTGATTGCTTTGATTGCTTGCTATGTTGCATCACCCATGTTCCACTACTTGCTTTCTTGGGTCGATGACATATATGCTCATGCCTCTCACATGATATATCTTGATCATTGTATCTTGTGTCATACTTCCTCATCCCATGCGGTTGATGACAACCATCTATATGCTTTGCACATGATTCATATTGCTTCTTCTCATATATCTCCATGTGTTGCCTCTCTCATGATAGATTTGCCATGTATTGAGTGCAACAATGATTCTCTTCTTGCTCATGAGATTGCCCACATAGCATTCTCACACATGTTTGGAGATTTTGACATATCACTTGTGAAGCATGCTTGTCTTACTCCTTTGCACCATATACATAGTGCCATGAATATTGCCATTGTTGCATCATATTACTCATGCAGTTGTGCTTCTAATGGTTATGTGCAAGAGAAGAGAACCATCATGATGGATGATGTGTTTGTCTACCATGTGCATACGTACTTTGTTTTGTTTTGTGCATGTGTAGGATACTTGGACTTGGTGTCGACTTCCACTTCATGTGAGTTGACCATTCGAGCTCTTGAGAGCGAGCCTCATACATTCTACCACGACTCGCTTCTACACCGTATTTGCTTCCACTTCGGCATTGTGAAGAATGCACAAGGACACACTTTCACGGTGACATCCTTCTTGAGCTTGGATATTGTGGATCATACTTCATGTGTTGCTTGCACCATTTGCACGCATGTTAGAGATATTGCTTTCTACCATGATTGCCACATTCCCATGCTTCATGACATATATACTTGTGTGTTGCACCCAATTTTTGGACTACTTGCTACTATCATATGGATGGTTGCACCAATATCATTTCTTCACATATGCCATGTCCCTTTGCTTGTCAAATGTTTGACTTGATTGCCTCACACATGACGAACAATTGCTCTTTCCATTATGTTGAGTGCCACAATATCTTCACTACACCCTATGCACGTTATGCTTGGATTGTCTTGCACTTGCCCCATGTGTTTAGACATTTCACTATATTTGGTGTTGTGAATGACTCTTATGCCTACCATAGACCGTTCATTGAGCTCTTTATGCATGCTTGCTATGACCTTGAGGTTGATGCTTGTTCACTTATCACATATATTTGCATCTTCACCTCCCATTTGCATGCTTGTTCCCATGATATACTTGATTGCGCTCAATTTATATGCTCAAATGCCATGCCACACTTCTTTGTCAAACCATATGCTATGCTCGATGACAACACTTGTTGGGTGAATCACCTCTTGAATGCTTGGTTTTGCTCTTACGACAACCACATTTGTTTTTCCAAGTGCTTGTTATCTTTGCTACTTTTGAAGGAATTACAAGACGGTGCGACATTGGAGAGTGCCCATTTGGAACTACAAGATGACAAATGCTTGGTGATCGTCCACTTCTACACGACGACATCATCTCTTTCCCATGGTGATTTGGATTTCGATCCGAGGTCGGATCTTTCCCAAGGGGGAGGGGATGATGCGGAGCATCCTATGGACATCACCATGTCAAGAGTTCGTTTGGCAAGTGACACGTGCCACATCTACTTCACATACTCAAAGGTGAAATCTTCTCCTTTACACGTGCTCACTTGACACTCTCGAGGATGGTATACTACTTGACACTCCTTACGTGTGCATGCATAGGTATTGTCGGACCTTCACGGATGTCAAGGAGGAGTGCAAGCGCCAAGGAACGACTACACCATCCGCGAGGGAAGCGTGGAAGAGAAGACGGAAGAAAGGAGAAGAAGACGGAGCGGCTGCAGGAGCCAGGCGGACGTCCGGACCGCCGTCCGGATCATCGAGCTCGGCCAGATCATCCGGTGCCCCGGATCATCCGGATAATCGTCCGACGACAACGAAGGGTCCTCCGGCCGGATCATCCGGGTCACCTCCCGGATCATCCGGATGACGGCCGGATCATCCAGACCCCCATCCGGATCATCCGGGCCTCGCCTGCCTACGCGCAGAATCGGGCCCAAAGCCCATGTATCCCTTCCCCACTCACCCCTTCGTGGCTAAGACTATAAATAGACCCCCTCCACCTCCTTTCTAGGGTTAGCAAAGTGATAGCTCATTCTTAGGTGAGCTTTGCTCCTACCTATCTCTTGAGAGAGAGACCACTACTCCATTGGAGGCCAAGACCTCCATCTAGGAGAAGATCCCCTGGGATACAAGACCTCCATCTAGGAGAAGATCCCCCCTACGGATACAAGACCCCTCTTTAGGGAAGATCCATCTAGGATATCATCAAGACCTCCTCTTGGAGATGAACCTTACCTTGTATCTTTCCCTTTGTTGTTCATGTACCTTGTGACCTTGTGTGTTTGATTGTCTAGTGGATGTGTGATTGGACTTGTTCTTGAGTGTTTCCCCTTGTGATTTCTCCCCGTTCTTCCCCGTGTTCATCGTGTTCTTCGAGGGATCCCGCTCCAAACGTGAAAGATCGACAAATTAGGGTTCCACCCTACATCACATCTTGTATATTTCGTCCAAGGTTTCATGCACTCATTATGGTGGCTTCAAAGTCCTGAAATCATCACTTGTAACTCCATTCTTGTCCCCCTTGCGCATGCCATCATCTCCATGCTTGTTCTTTCTCCAATGTTCATCCTTCTCCATGCTAGGCCCTTCATTTGTAAGCAAAACAAATGTATCCAATTTAGGCAGCATCATATTCTCATGAACATTAGAATCACTACCAAGAAACGAAAGTACCTGGTAATTTAGTTGGCGTCTTGAGCTCTAGTAATTGGTCCAAGATGTATAGCAAATAGGGGTGGGTGTAACAATGGTATTGATGTCCTCATCATCCTCCCTTCTTGAAATGAAGTCGTCCTCGACGGAAGTTCATCTTCCTCACCCAAATATGGCTTCAAATCTGCAATGTTAAAAGTGGGACTAACCCCAAAATCTGCAGCAGCTCAAGTTTATATGCATTATCATTTACTTTCTCCAACACCTTAAAGGGACCAGCAGACGTGGCATTAGCTTTGATTTATGCAAATCAGAAATCTATCCTTACGCAAATGTAACCAAACAAGATCTCCAGTGCAAACACAACATGTTTTCTACCCTTATCTCCAGCAAGTTTATATTTAGTATTCATACTCAATGTTTTCCTTAGTTAACTCATGCATTTTTAAAATCAATTCAGCATGTTCTTTAGCATCAAAATTAACCTTCTCCGAAGATGGAAGAGGCAACAAATCAATAGGTGCACGAGGTAGGAAACCATACACAACTTCAAAAGGGTACATCTTAGTAGTAGAATGCAATGAACGATTATAAGCAAATTCAATATGAGGCAAGCATTCCTCCCACATTTTCTTATTATTCTTTAGAACAGCCCTAAGCATAGTAGAAAATGTTCTATTGACTACTTCAGTTTGTCCATCAGTTTGGGGGTGACAAGTAGTACTAAAAAGCAGTTTAGTCCCCAACTTAGCCCATAAACATCTCCAAAAGTGGCTAAGAAATTTAGTATCACGATCTGAAACAATAGTATTTGGCACACCATGCAAGCGAATAATTTTACGAAAGAACAAATCAGCAACATTGACAGCATCATCGCTTTTATGACATGGTATAAAGTGTGCCATTTTCGAGAATCTATCCACGACAACAAATATGCTATCCTCCCTTCTTTGTTCTAGGTAAACCTAAAACAAAGTCCATAGATATATCCTCCCAAGGAACACTAGGTACAGTGCAAAGGCATATATAAACCATGAGGATTGAGTCGTGACTTAGCTTTTTGACATGTAGTGCAGCGAGCAATAAAACGCTCAACATCCCGTCTCATCTTTGGCCAAAAGAAATGTGTAGCAAGTACATCCTCCGTCTTCTTCACTCCAAAGTGTCCCATTAGTCCTCCTCCATGCGCCTCCTGCAACAACAAAAGACGAACGGAGCGTCTTTGGAATGCATAGCTTGTTAGCACGAACACAAATCCATCATTAACGACAAACTTGTTCCATGTTCTTCCTTCTTTACAATTCTGCAATACATCTTTAAAATCAGCATCATGCACATATTGATCTTTGATGGTCTCCAAACAAAATATTTTGAAGTCAAGTTGTGAAAGCATACTATAGCGATTTAGACAATGCATCAAGAATAACATTTTCTTTACCCTTCTTGTGTTTAATGACATAAGGGAAAGTCTCAATGAATTCAACCCATTTAGCATGTCTACGATTCAGTTTAGCTTGACTTTTAATATGTTTCAAAGATTCATGATCGAGAATGTATAACAAATTCTTTGGGCCATAAATAATGTTGCCATGTTTCTAAAGTCCTAACAAGAGCATATAATTCTTTATCATAAGTAGAGTAATTCAGACTAGGCCCACTCAATTTTTCGTAAAAGTATGCAACAGGTTTGCCATCTTGTAATAATACACCTCCTAATCCAATTCCACTAGCATCACATTCAAGCTCAAAAGTCTTATTAAAATCAGGAAGTTGGAGTAAAGGAGCATGTGTCAACTTAGCTTTCAATACCGTGAAGGCTTCTTCCCATGCGGTACCCCAAACAAGAGGCACATCCTTCTTTGTAAGCTCGTTGAGAGGTGCAGCAATGGTGCTGAAATCTCTCACAAACGCCTATAGAAACCAGCGAGGCCAAGGAAACTCCTCACTTGTGTGACCATTTTGGGCTGCGCCAACTCTCAATAGCTTCAATCTTGGCTTTATCAACTTCAATTCCTGTGGAGTAACAACATAGCCAAGAAAAGATACTCGTCGGTGCAAAAGGTGCACTTCCCAAGTTTACCAAACAAACGTGCATCACGAGAGCATTAAAAACAGCACGTAAATGTTCCAAATGTTCTTCCAAAGATTTGCTATAAATCAAGATATCATCAAAATAGACTACCACAAATCGTCCAATGAAAGCACGTAAAACTTCGTTCATTAATCTCATGAAAGTACTAGGCGCATTAGTTAACCCAAAAGGCATGACTAACCACTCATATAATCCAAACTTTGTTTTAAATGCTGTTTTCCATTCATCTCCCAATTTCATACGAATTTGATGGTATCCACTACGCAAATCAACTTTGGAGAATATTGAAGAGCCACTCAATTCATCAAGCATATCATCTAGCCTAGGAATAGGGTGACGATAACGAATAGTAATATTATTAATGCCTCTACAATCAACACACATACGTGACGTACCATCCTTTTTCGGCACTAGAATAATAGGAACAGCACAAGGACTAAGGGATTCGCGATATAACCTTTGTCGAGCAGCTCCTCGTGACTTGACGATAATCTCCTTCGCCTCCTCCGGATTGGTACGGTATGGTGCATGGTTGGTAATGATGCACCGGAATTAAGTCAATTTGATGCTCAATCCCTCGAATAGGTGGTAATCCGGTGGCACGCCTTGTGGAAAGACGTCGGCGAACTCCCGCAAAATGTTAATGACAAGGGGGCAAAGAGGAAGGCACGTCCTCAAATGAAAATAATGCCTCTTTGCACACAAAAGCATAGCAAATAGATTTGCTAAAATCTAGCTCATCAATATCAGATTTGGTGGCAAGTAAACATGCACTTTTCAATTTAATTTCGTAAAACAAGAGATGGTTTATTATTAGGCTTCATGTGTTGCTCAAATTCTTTTGCCACAATCTGATTTTCACTCTTATTTTCTCCTGTTTTGCTTTATTAGCTCTATTAATATCATCTTTCAAAATGGACTCAGAGTCATAGGAAGCAAAGTAATATTTTTATCCTTATGAACAAGAGTATACTGATTGTTTCTACCATGGTGTACAGAATTTTTATCAAATTGCCATGGTCTACCAAGTAACAAGGAACATGCTTGCATAGGTACCACATCACAATCAACATAATCAGCATATGTAGAGATACTAAAATGCACACGAACAAGACGTGTTACCTTAACCTTGCCGCCGTTGTTGAACCATTGGATGTAGTAAGGATGTGGATGTGGTCTTGTGGTGAGAGATAGCTTCTCCACCATCTCCATGCTAGCCAAGTTGTTGCAGCTCCCTCCATCTATGATGACGCGAATAGAACGTTCCTTCACAACTCCCTTTGTATGGAACAAATTATGCCTCTGATTTTGCTCAGCTTGTGTAACTCAGCACACTCAAAACACGTTGAGCAACTAAACATTCATACCACCAAGATCTTCAGAGCCATGTATTGTGTCTCATGATCGTAATCATCTCCACCGTGTTCCTCATGTGTAATAAGAGCCAAAGTCTCCTCATCATAGTCACTAGCGGACTCATACCCACCATCCTCGTGAGCAATCATCACACGCTGAGATTTGCATTCTCACGCAAAATGTCCTCTTCCCTTACAACGACGACAAATAATATCACTTGTGTGCCCTGTTGACGCCATGGAAGAAGAAGAACTCTGGCAGGCCCGGCAGTGTGCTCTTGGCGATAGTGGTGGTTGTGCTGCTTTCTTGTATCACGGTTGGAGGTGGCACCAAGGAGGTGATGGTGCAAAGGAAGTAGATGATGCACGTGGTGTCCATGATGAAGGTCGACCTGCAGAAAAGTTAGTGCGCGCCAATGCACCGCCGATCCTGCACTTCACGTTCAGCTTTACAAGCAAGATGGAATAAACGAGTGATATTATTATAATCCTTATAGTCTAGAATGGTCTGAATATCTCTATTTAATCCACCCGAAAACGTGCAAGCATAGCTTCATTCTCCTCAACAATACCACATCTAATCAAGCCGGTTTGTAATTCCCGATAATATTCTTCTACAAATTTTTACCTCGTCTTAAGCGCTGCAATTTTTGAAGTAATTCACGTTGATAATATGGTGGAACCCAACGAGTACGCATAGCAGTTTTCAAAGCAGCCCAAGTAGCTGGAACAGGATATAATCTACAATGTTCGAGACCACCAAACACATGCAAAGCTAGTGAAAGCACAAACAGCAGCAGAACACGCCTCTCCTCGGGATATTGTAAACATGTAAATCGTTGTTCAGTTTCTAACTCCCAAGTAAGATATATATCGTGAACATATCTACCCTCAAATGGTGGAATATTCAATTTCAGTTTAGGGAGATGGTCATGATCTCGCACTGAGGGGAGCCCTAACATTGCCATTATTTGCATGTGGACGACCTGGTGGTTGTGGTTGTGGTGGTTGCATGTAGTTCGATGTTGATCAACCTCATCCTCGTAATCTCCCACATAATCATCCTCCTCGGTACCAAAGAAGCAGCAGCAGAGGAGCCAAAGAAGCACCAACAGCAGATGGCAGCGGCACGAGAATTTTGTCCTGGCTCAATAGGAACACGTTGAGCTCGCCCATACTGATTCGAAGGGGCGTGGTTGTTGTCGCTGCAGAGGTGCGATAGGTGCAGCCGGGCGGTGGTTGTGGAAAACGCGAGCAATTCATCAAACTTGCTATCAAGCTTTGTTTCAAACGCCTTCTCAATGCCATCTATCTTCTCCATGGCCTCGTCAAATCTGTTTAGCACATCTTGCACCTGTCCAATCATCATTTGTTGAAACTTATCATGTAGTTGTTTGTTCGTCGAGTTCTCCCAATCAGTCTCATCGACTTGTGATCCTACCATGGTTAGCAGCAAATAGAAACACACAAGAATATGATCCTACAGACTACTAAGAAGTGGTGGTGGTGTATCACAAACCCGTCAAGCAAATCTCAAATTCTTACCAGTTCTTACCCAGCAAAGAAAGTGGTGATCGGCAACCGTTGTAGTCAAACCTCTCAAAGCTTGGATATAGCGATTACGGGGAGAATCAAACGCACGACGTAGTTGTATGTGGAGCTGGGAAGGCTTATAATATGGTAGCAAAAAAGGTCAAGAATAATCAATTCGAGAGATGCAAAGTTGAATAAACGCTCAACGACGGTATCTTGTGCTGGTCCTAGGCTAGACCGTGCTAGAGACGCGAGCCTAGAACACTAAAAAATCACGGCACTGCACGTAAATAAGGGAAAAGCACACTGGAATTTTTTTTTCTCCTCTTTTTTTTTTTTTTGAAAAATCACTATAAAAGCGAGTGTCTCAAAACTCTTCCCAAGTCAAACCGACAGGATGGGCACGAATTTTTTCGACCAATTTTTTTTTTTTGCTGGACCCAAAAACTGAAACGGGTCAAAAAACTTTCTATAACGGGACCGTCTCAATACGCTTAGAAACACCTAAAATAGGATAGCCGAAATTTTTTTGACCGTGCGTTTTGGAAAATTTTGGGCCTAAACAGAGGGTGGTTCCGGACTCTTTTTTTTTGGAAACCAACCTCTTCTACGGACGGCAAAAGATTGCTGGAATCCGAAACCTACTCAGACAAGGAAACACGAATCGAAAAACTAGATGGATCCCGAAAACAACCCTAATATGCAAGGAACTCGGATTGGTGGTGGATATATGGTGGTGGTATATGGCAGCGGTGGTGGTATATGGCAGCGGTGGTGGTATATGGATACGGATTCGAAGCGGTGGCGGATAAGCGGTGGTGGTAGATGGCAGGGGCGATGATGATGGTGCGGCGGCGGTGTGACAACTTATGACCGAACTCAAACTCTAAAGACTAGACTCTAAGACCAAAGAACTAGACACGACGATGCAACCGCAAATTCAACAACGCAAATACGAAAAGATTATGCAAAGGCTTAGATTGGTTCGGATATGATGAACTAACCCTAATTTTTTTTGTGGCTTTTTCGTGGACTGTAGGTATGAAGAACAGACTCGATCTAAACTACGAAAAACTGTAAAATCTCACCGAGCAACCTGGAAATCTGATACCACTTGATAGAGGCAAAGGTGTCCCTTCTTTCGATGAGATGGTGGATTTCGCTTTGGTGGAAGTCGACTTTCACGATCCAACTACGAGCGTGCGAGAACCTCGCGCCTTAGCAATCGTTAAACCAACTCCGAGAGGTTATTGACCACGCCGGAGCACGATCAACTTGACCACGAGGGTCTATTTCCTGCGAGCAAACGAAGAACAAGCAAGAAACTGAGATTGCAATCTGGATATTGCGAATATAAGATGAAAGCTTTATTGATCAAGGTGGGGTTCTGTGACGCCTTTGTCCAGTCGTTGAACACAAACGGCACGCGAAGTTGCAGCTATGGCGAACTTTTGATCTAAACAAAACCCAAAGTCTAAACGGTGCCCTAAGGGCTGTATATATGGAGAAAGAGGGGGTGAATTTCGTGGCCCTTGGTGGAGGGGTCCGAAACTAACCCTATCTCTTGTTTCCCCACACATACGGACTCTAAAAATAGCCTATACTAATGTATTTCAAAATTACATGGGCCTGGCCCAATAATAAGGTGACGCAGCACCTAGAATAGCCTCTGGACGAAATTTATGAAGTGGCATCTTGTATATTTCGTCCAAGGTTTCATGCACTCATTATGGTGGCTTCAAAGTCCAGAAATCATCACTTGTAACTCCATTCTTGTCCCCCTTGCACATGCCATCATCTCCATGCTTGTTCTTGCTCCAATGTTCATCCTTCTCCATGCTAGGCCCTTCATTTGTAAGCAAAACAAATGTATCCAATTTAGGCAGCATCATATTCTCATGAACATTAGAATCACTACCAAGAAACGAAAGTACACGTAATTTAGTTGGCGTCTTGCGAGCTCTAGTAATTGGTCCAAGATGTATAGCAAAGAGGGGTCTGTGGGTGTAACAATGGTATTGATGTCCTCATCAACGCCTTGTGGAAAGACGTCAGCGAACTCCTGCAAAATGTTAGTGACAGCAGGAGGCAAAGAGGAAGGCACGTCCTCGAATGAAAATAATGCCTCTTTGTGATGAGGACATCAATACCATTGTTACACCCACATTTTCTCGCTTGCTATACATACTTGGACCAATTACTAGAGCTCACAAGACGCCAACTAAATTACTGTGTACTTTCATTTCTTGGTAATGATTCTAATGTTCATGAGAATATGATGTCGCTTAAATTGGATACATTTGTTCTTACAAATGAAGGGCCTAGCTTGGAGAAGGATGAACATTGGAGCAAGAACAAGCATGGAGATGATGGCATGCTAAGGGGGACAAGAATGGAGTTACAAGTGATGATTTCGTGGACTTTGAAGCCACCATAATGAGTGTGATGAAGCCTTGGACGAAATATACAAGATGCCACTTCATAAATTTCGGGACCAGAGGCTATTCTAGGTGTCATATCACCTTATTATTGGGCCAGCCCATGTAATTTTGAAATACATTAGTATAGGCTATTTTTAGAGTCCGATGTGTGGGAAACAAGAGATAGGGTTAGTTTCGACCCTCCACCAAGGGCCACGAAATTCTCCCTTTCCTCCATATATACAGCCCTTAGGGCACCGCTTAGACTTTGGGTTTTGTTTAGATTAAAAGTTCGCCATAGTCAACTTCACAGATTTCGCTTGTGTTCAACGCACTGCATAAAGGCCACGTAACCCCACCTTGATCAATAAAGCTTTCATCTTATATTCGCAATATCCAGATTGCAATCTCGCTTGCTTGTTCTTCGCTTGCTCGCAGGAAATAGACCTCGTGGTCGTTGATCGTGTTCCTCGCGTGGTCAATAACCTCTGAGTTGGTTTAGCGATTGTTAAGGCGCCACGCCCTCGCACGCTCAGAGTCGGATCGCCAAAGTCGACTTCACCAAAGCAATCCACCATCTCATCGAAAGATCGGACACCCCCGCCTCTATCAAGTGGTATCGATTTGTGTTCATGAGATTTTACCACCGAGTTTAGATTGAGTCTGTTCTTCATACCTATAGTCCACTTAAAAGCCAAAAAAATTAGGGTTAGTTCATCCCGTCCAACCAATCGAGCCTTTGCATAATCTTTTCCAGATTTGCTTTGTTGAATCTCCATCTTAGCGCCTAGTCTTTAGAGTTTCGAAGTTCGATCACATTGTTGCCGCCACGCCATATACCACCACCACATATTCACCGCTTCAATCCATATATCACACCACATATCCGCCGCCATCACGCCCATCCGAGTCCACCTGCAACATATATCCGCCACCAATCCGAAGTTCCACCAGATTCATCTCCGCCACCATCCGAAGTTCCACCAGATTCATCTCCGCCACCAATCCGAAGTTCCACCAGATTCATCTCCGCCACCAATCTAGTCCGAGTCCAAGAATTGTTGCATTGTTTTCGCTTCCAGATCACGCGACAGTCCGAGATAAATGAGGACTCCCAACTTCAGCCATCCGCAAAAAAATAGTTCCAAACTAAAAAAAACTAAGTCTGGAAAATTCTGGCTAGGCAGTTTTTAGACCATTTGTAGACTTTTCCGAAAAAAATTTGTTGCGGAGCAAAAAAAAAAAAAAAAGAGGAAAAAAAGTGCAAAAAAAAAGGAAAAAAAGAGAAAAAATTCAGAGTGTGCTCCTCCCTTGTTTACGTGCAGCGCCGTGATTTTGTTAGTGTTCTAGGCTCGCGTCTCTAGCACGGTCTAGCCTAGGACCAAAGACAAGATCCGTCGTTGAGCGCTTATTCAACTTTGCATCTCTGAATTGATTATTGCCGACCTTTTGCTACCATATTATAAGCCTTCCCAGCTCCACATACATCTACGCTGTGCGCTTGATTCTCCCCAGTATTCGCTATATCCAAGCTTTGAGAGTTTTGACTACAACGGTTGCCGATCACCGCCTTCTTTGGGTAAGAACTGGTAAGAATTTGAGATTTGCTTGACGGATTTGTGATCCCACCACACCACCACCACCACTTCCTAGTAGTCTGTAGGATCATATTCTTGTGTGTTTCTATTGCTGCTAACCATGGCAGGACCACAAGTTTCGATGAGACTGATTGGGAGAACTCGACGAACAAACAGCTACATGATAAGTTTCAGCAAATGATGATTGGACAGGTGCAAGACGTGATAAACAGATTTGACGAGGCCATGGAGAAGATAGATGGCATTGAGAAGACGTTTGAAACAAAGCTTGATAGCAAGTTTGATGAATTGCTCGCGCTGTTTTCCACAACCACCGCCGCTGCACCTATCGCACCTCTGCAGAACGACAACAACTACGCCCCTCCGAATCGGTATGGACGAGCTCAGCGTGTTCCTCTTGAGCCAGACAAAATTCGTGCCATTGCTACTCTGTTGGTGCTTCTTTGACTCCTGCCATCGTTGCTGCTTGGTACCGAGGAGGATGATTATGTGGGAGATTACGAGGAGGAGGTTGATCAACATCGAAACTACGCGGCAACCACCAGCACCACAACCACCGTGTCGTCCACATGCAAATAATGGCAATGTTAGGGCTCCCCTCAGTACGAGATCATGACCATCTCCCTAAACTGAAATTGAATATTCCACCATTTGAGGGTAGATATGTTCTCGATATATATCTTACTTGGGAGTTAGAAACTGAACAACGATTTACATGTTTACAATATCCCGAGGAGAGACGTGTTCCTGCTGCTGTTTGTTCTTTCACTAGCTTTGCATGTGTTTGGTGGTCCGAACATTGTAGATTATATCCTGCTCCAGCTACTTGGGCTGCTTTGAAAACTGCTATGCGTACTGCTGGGTTCCACCATATTATCAACGTGAATTACTTCAAAAATTGCAGCGTTTAAGACAAGGAAAAACTCAGAGAAGAATATTATCGAATTACAAACCGGCTTGATTAGATGTGGTATTGTTGAGGAGAATGAAGCTATGCTTGCACGTTTTCGGGTGGATTAAATAGAGATTCGCACCATTCTAGACTATAAGGATTATAATAATATCACTCGCTTATTCCATCTTGCTTGTAAAGCTGAACGTGAAGTGCAGGATCGACAGCATTGGCGCGCACTAACTTTTCTGCAGGTCGACCTTCATCATGGACACCACGTGCATCATCTACTTCCTTTGCACCATCACCTCCTTCAAAGCCACCTCCAACCGTGATACAAGAAAGCGAGCACAACCACCACTATCGCCAAGAGCACACCGCCGGCCTGCAGAGCTCTTCTTCTTCCATGGCGCCAACAGGCACACAAGTGATATTATTTGTCGTCGTTGTAAGGGAAGAGGACATTTTATTGAGAATGCAAATCTCAGCGGTGATGATTGCTACCGAGGATGGTGGGTATGAGTCCGCTAGTGACTATGATGAGGAGACTTTGGCTCTTATTACACATGAGGAACACGGTGGAGATGATTCGATCATGAGACACAATACATGGCTGCTTGAAGATGCTGACAGTATGAATGTTTAGTTGCTCAACGTGTTTTGAGTGTGCAAGTTACACAAGTGAGCAAAATCAGAGGCATAATTTGTTCCATACAAAGGAGTTGTGAAGGAACGTTCTATTCAGCGTCATCATAGATGGAGGGAGCTGCAACAACTTGGCTAGCATGGAGATGGTGGAGAAGCTATCTCTCACCACAAGACCACATCCACATCCTTACTACATCCAATGGTTCAACAATAGCGGCAAGGTGAAGGTAACACGTCTCGTTCGTGTGCATTTTAGTATCTCTACATATGCTGATTATGTTGATTGTGATGTGGTACATATGCAAGCATGTTCCTTGTTACTTGGTAGACCATGGCAATTTGATAAAAATTCAGTACACCATGGTAGAAACAATCAAGATACTCTTGTTCATAAGGATAAAATATTACTTTGCTTCCTATGACTCCACGAGTCCATTTTGAAAGATGATATTAATAGAGCTAATAAAGCAAAACAGAGAAAATAAGAGTGAAAATCAGATTGTGGCAAAAGAATTTGAGCAACACATGAAGCCTAATAATAAACCATCTATCGTGTTTCAAATTAAATTGAAAAGTGCATGTTTACTTGCCACCAAATCTGATATTGATGAGCTAGATTTTAGCAAATCTATTTGCTATGCTTTTGTGTGCAAAGAGGCATTATTTTCATTCGAGGACGTGCCTTCCTTCTTTGCCCCTCTTTGTCACTAACATTTTGCAGGGAGTTCACGACGTCTTTCCACAAGACGTGCCACCGGATTACCACCTATTCGAGGGATTGAGCATCAAATTGACTTAATTCCTGTGCATCATTACCCAACCGTGCACCATACCGCACCAATCCAGAGGAGACGAGGAGATTATGCGTCAAGTACGTGAGCTGCTCGACAAAGGTTATATACGCGAATCCCTTAGTCCTTGTCTTGTTCCTATTATTCTAGTGCGAAAAAGGATGGTACGTCACGTATGTGTGTTGATTGTAGAGGCATCAATAATATTACTATTCGTTATCGTCACCCTATTCCTAGGCTAGATGATATGCTTGATGAATTGAGTGGCTCTACAATATTCTCCAAAGTTGATTTGCGTAGTGGATACCATCAAATTCGTATGAAATTGGGAGATGAATGGAAAACAGCATTTAAAACTAAGTTTGGATTATATGAGTGGTTAGTCATGCCTTTGGGTTAACTAATGCACCTAGTACTTTCATGAGATTAATGAACGAAGTTTTACGTGCTTTCATTGGACGATTTGTGGTAGTCTATTTTGATGATATCTTGATTTATAGCAAATCTTTGGAAGAACATTTGGAACATTTACGTGTTGTTTTTAATGCTCTACGTGATGCACGCTTGTTTGGTAACCTTGGGAAGTGCACCTTTTGCACCGACCGAGTATCTTTTCTTGGCTATGTTGTTACTCCACAGGAATTGAAGTTGATAAAGCCAAGATTGAAGCTATTGAGAGTTGGCCGCAGCCCAAAGCGGTCACACAAGTGAGGAGTTTCCTTGGCCTCGCTGGTTTCTATAGGCGTTTTGTGAGAGATTTCAGCACCATTGCTGCACCTCTCAACGAGCTTACAAAGAAGGATGTGCCTTTTGTTTGGGGTACCGCACGGGAAGAAGCGTTCACGGTATTGAAAGCTAAGTTGACACATGCTCCTTTACTCCAACTTCCTGATTTTAATAAGACTTTTGAGCTTGAATGTGATGCTAGTGGAATTGGATTAGGAGGTGTGTTATTACAAGATGGCAAACCTGTTGCATACTTTTCTCTAAAAATTGAGTGGGCCTAGTCTGAATTACTCTACTTATGATAAAGAATTATATGCTCTTGTTCGACTTTAGAAACATGGCAACATTATTTATGGCCCAAAGAATTTGTTATACATTCGATCATGAATCTTTGAAACATATTAAAAGTCAAGCTAAACTGAATCGTAGACATGCTAAATGGGTTGAATTCATTGAGACTTTCCCTTATGTCATTAAACACAAGAAGGGTAAAGAAAATGTTATTTCTGATGCATTGTCTCGTCGCTATACTATGCTTTCACAACTTGACTTCAAAATATTTGGTTTGGAGACCATCAAAGATCAATATGTGCATGATGCTGATTTTAAAGATGTATTGCAGAATTGTAAAGAAGGAAGAACATGGAACAAGTTTGTCGTTAATGATGGATTTGTGTTCCGTGCTAACAAGCTATGCATTCCAGCTAGCTCCGTTCGTCTTTTGTTGTTGCAGGAGGCGATGGAGGAGGACTAATGGGACACTTTGGCGTGAAGAAGACGGAGGACGACTTGCTACACATTTCTTTTGGCCAAAGATGAGACGGATGTTGAGCGTTTTATTGCTCATTGCACTACATGTCAAAAAGCTAAGTCACGACTCAATCCTCATGGTTTATATATGCCTTTGCTCGTACTCTAGTGTTCCTTGGGAGGATATATCTATGGACTTTGTTTTAGGTTTACCTAGAACAAAGAAGGGAGGATAGCATATTTGTTGTCGTGGATAGATTCTCAAAATGGCACACTTTATACCATGTCATAAAAGCGATGATCTTTAATGTTGCTGATTTGTTCTTTCGTGAAATTATTAAGCTTGCATGGTGTGCCAAATACTATTGTTTCAGATCGTGATACTAAATTTCTTAGCCACTTTTGGAGATGTTTATGGGCTAAGTTGGGGACTAAACTGCTTTTAGTACTACTTGTCACCCCAAACCGATGGACAAACTGAAGTAGTCAATAGAACATTGTCTACTATGCTTAGGGCTGTTCTAAAGAAAAATAAGAAAATGTGGGAGGAATGCTTGCCTCATATTGAATTTGCTTATAATCGTTCATTGCATTCTACTACTAAGATGTGCCCTTTTGAAGTTGTGTATGGTTTCCTACCTCGTGCACCTATTGATTTGTTGCCTCTTCCATCTTCGGAGAAGGTTAATTTTGATGCTAAAGAACGTGCTGAATTGATTTTAAAATGCATGAGTTAACTAAGGAAAACATTGAGCGTATGAATGCTAAATATAAACTTGCTGGAGATAAGGGTAGAAAACATGTTGTGTTTGCACTGGAGATCTTGTTTGGTTACATTTGCGTAAGGATAGATTTCTGATTTGCGCAAATCAAAGCTAATGCCACGTGCTGCTGGTCCCTTTAAGGTGTTGGAGAAAGTAAATGATAATGCATATAAACTTGAGCTGCTGCAGATTTTGGGGTTAGTCCCACTTTTAACATTGCAGATTTGAAGCCATATTTGGGTGAGGAAGATGAACTTCCGTCGAGGACGACTTTATTTCAAGAAGGGAGGATGATGAGGACATCAATACCATTGTTACACCCACAGCCCTCGCCGCTATACATACCGGACCAATTACTAGAGCTCACAAGACGCCAACTAAATTACCGTGTACTTTCGTTTCTTGGTAATGATTCTAATGTTCATGAGAATATGATGCTGCCTAAATTGGATACATTTGTTTTGCTTACAAATGAAGGGCCTAGCTTGGAGAAGGATGAACATTGGAGCAAGAACAAGCATGGAGATGATGGCATGCGCAAGGGGACAAGAATGGAGTTACAAGTGATGATTTCAGGACTTTGAAGCCACCATAATGAGTGCATGAAGCCTTGGACGAAATATACAAGATGCCACTTCATAAATTTCGTCCAGAGGCTATTCTAGGTCTTGCGTCACCTTATTATTGGGCCAGGCCCATGTAATTTCGAAATACATTAGTATAGGCTATTTTTAGAGTCCGTATGTGTGGGGAAACAAAAGATAGGGTTAGTTTCGACCCTCCACCAAGGGCCACGAAATTCTCCCCTCTTCCTCCATATATACAGCCCTTAGGGCACCGTTTAGACTTTGGGTTTTGTTTAGATTAAAAGTTCGCCATAGCTGCAACTTCGCGTGCCGTTTGTGTTCAACGACCGCACAAAGGCGTCCACGAACCCCACCTTGATCAATAAAGCTTTCATCTTATATTCGCAATATCCAGATTGCAATCTCGATTTCTTGCTTGTTCTTCGTTTGCTCGCGGAAATAGACCTCGTGGTCGTTGATCGTGCTCGGCGTGGTCAATAACCTCTCGGAGTTGGTTTAGCGATTGCTAAGGCGCGGCGCCCTCGCACGCTCGTAGTCGGATCGTCAAAGTCGACTTCCACCAAAGCGAAATCCACCATCTCATCGAAAGATCGGGACACCCGCCTCTATCACTTTGCACACAAAAGCATAACACACAGATTTGTGAAATCTAGCTCATCAATATCAGATTTGGTGGCAAATAAACATGCACTTTTCAATTTTATTTCGTAAGCAACACTAGATGGTTTATTATTAGGCTTCATTTGTCGCTCAAATTCTTTTGCCACAATCTGATTTTCGCTCTTATTCTTCTCCTGCTTTTGCTTTATTAGCTCTATTAATATCATCTTTCAAAATAGAATCAGAGTCATATGAAGCAAAGTAATATTTTTATCCTTATGAACAAGAGTATACTTGATTGTTTCTACCATGGTGTACAGAATTTTATCAAATTGCCATGGTCTACCAAGTAATAAGGAACATGCTTGCATAGGTACCACATCACAATCAACATAATCAGCATATGTAGAGATACTAAATGCACACTAACAAGATGTGTTACCTTAACCTTGTGCTGTTGTTGAACCATTGGATGTTGTAAGGATGTGGATGTGGTCTTGTGGTGAGAGAAAGCTTCCACCATCTCCATGCTAGCCAAGTTGTCGCAGCTCTCCATCTATGATGACGCCGCACAAAACGCTCCTTGACAACTCCTTGGCATGGAACAAATTGTGCTCTCGATTTTGCTCAGCTTGTGTGACCCGCACACTCAAAACACGTTGAGCAACTAAACATTCATACATGTCACGCCTTCGTGGAGCCATGTATTGCGCCTCATGATCGTAATCATCTCCACCGTGTTCTTCACGGTAATAAGAGCCAACGCCTCCTCATCATAGTCACTAGCGGACTCATACCCACCATCCTCAAAGAGCAATCATCACACGCCGAGATTTGCATTCTCAAAGATAATGACCTCTTCCCTTACAACGATTTACAAATAATATCACTTGTGTGCCCAGCTGATGCCATGGAAGAAGAAGAGCTCGTAGGCTCGCAGTGTGCGCTCTTGGCGATAGTGGAGGTTGTGCTCGCTTTCTTTTATCACGGCCGGAGGTAGCAAATGATGGAGGTGCCGTGTAGTGGAAGTAGAGGATGCCGCTGTGTCCATGATGAAAGTCGACCGCAGAAAAAGTTAGTTCGGCGCCAATGCTTGTCGATCCTGACTTCACGCTCAAATTTTACAAGCAAGATGGAATAAACGAGTGATATTAGTATACCCTTATACTCTAGAATGGTCTCAATCTCTCTGCTTAATCCACCTATAAAACGTGCAAGCATAGCTTCATTCTCCTCAACAATACCACATCTAATCATGCCGCTTTGTAATTCCCGATAATACTCTTCTACAAAAATTTTCCTTGTCTTAAACGCTGCAATTTTTGAAGCAATTCACGTTGATAATATGGTGGAACCCAACGAGTATCGCATAGCAGTTTTAAAAGCAGCCCAAGTAGTTCGAATAGGATACAATCTACAATGTTCGCACCACCATACACATGCAAAACTAGTGAAAGCACAAATAGCAGCAAGAACCTGCTCTCCTCGGGATATTGTAAACATGTAAAACGTTGTTCAGTTTCTAAGTCCCAAGTAAGATATATATCGAGAACATATCTACCCTCAAATGGTGGAATATTCAACTTCAGTTTCGAATATGGTCATTATCTCGACTGAGGTGGTAGTGCGTGCCTACCGCTATAATATATACCCGAGGTCGACTCCGGTGGTGGTGCCGGTGGCTGCACGAGTTCGATTTTGATCAACCTCATCCTTATAATATTCCTCCACCTCTCACAGAATAATGCCAGAGCTGCTGTAGCACCAACAGCAGAGCAAGTGCTGTACCAGAATTTTGTTATGGCTCAATAGGAACACTGCCGTGCTTGTCCATCACCGATTCGGAAGGGGTGTTGTTGTAGTTGTTGTTGTTGCAAGAGGTGCGATAGTGCAGCCGGCGGTGGTTGTGGGAGACGCTTGAGTAATTCATTGAACTTGGCGCCAATTGTCTTCTCAAGGTCATCCATCCTCTCAATGCCTTTCCAAAGCTGGCCATCACGCCTTCCACTGCCGACCCAACATTTGATGAAACTTATCATGAAGGTACTTGTTCGCTATGTTCTCCTACCAACCTCGTCGGCCATGTGTGTTCCTGCCATAGTTAGCAGCAATAGAAACAGAACAAGTATATGATCCTACAGACATCATCGGAATATGGTGGTGGTGGGGTGTCACAAATCCTTCAAGCAAATCTCAAATTTTACCAGCCTACCCAGCAGCAGTGGTGATCTAACCGTTGTTGTCAAAACTCTCAAAGCTTGATAGAGCGATTACTGTGGAGAGTCAAACGCACGATGTAGATGTATGTGGAGCTGGGAAGGCTTATAATATGGTAGCAAAAGGGTCAAGAATAATCAATTCGTAGATGCAAAGTTGAATAAACGCCAACGATCAGATCTTTGCGGTCTTAGGCTAGATCTGCTGTGCGACGCGAGCCTAGAACACTAACAAAATCACGACGCTGCACGAAAACAAGGGAGAAGCACACTCAATTGTTTTTTTCACTCTTTTTTACTTTTTTGCGCTTCTCTTTTTTGCCGAAAATCACTATAATGGCGAGTGTCACAAAACTCTTCCCAAGTCAAGAGAACAGATAGGCAAGAAATTTTTTCGACCAATTTTTTTTTTTCGACCGCCGACCCAAAAACTGAAACGGGTCAAAAAACTTTCAATAACGGCGATCGCTCAATACGCTAAGAAACACCTCAAAATAGGATAGCCGAAATTTTTTGTCCAATCCTTGAAAGTACTTCATTTTCTCGCATGCTTTTGGCTCGACCGCCAAAAATTTCTTGATAGAGGCGGTGTCCCGATCTTTCGATGAGATGATAACTATCGATTTGGTGAAGATGACTTTGACGATCCGACTACAAACATGCACGACGCTATGCCTTAGCAATCGCTAAACCAACTCCGAGAGGTTATTGACCACGCCGAGCACGCATCAACCTCGACCACGAAGGTCTATTCCTGCAAGCAATCAAGAACAAGCAAGAAGATGATAAAAGCAATCTAAATATTAAGAGTATGTATGAAGTATTGATAAAGGTGGGGATCCGTAAGCGGTCTTGGTCTGGTCGTTGGACACAAACGGCAATAACGGTTGCAATGGCTAACTTTAACTAAACAAATCCCAAGGAAAAAGCTACTAGATGGATCTACTTATATAGGAGCAAGGGGTGGCGGCCAAGGAGGTGGGAGAACTTCCCAAGGCAGCCTAAAACTAACCCTAGGTCGTACAAGGCCAATGGGCCCAAGTGGAGGTGACGAACACCTTTGGACTTGTAGTTTGACTCGGATTCTGCTGCAACGTCAGATTGTTTCATCTATAACTCAACGCCCGGACGTATTTTGAGGTGATTCCAATTGTGCTGGAAAGAGCATGAAATCTACTTTCCAACAAAAAAGAATCACCCAATTCGAAGTCCGTATGAAAAAGTTGTTGGCGTTTTGAGTCAGGTATGTCTGTGCAGTCTGAATCTGAATCCAGACCGTGAGAGACTTGGACTCTATCTTCTCTTGGCCCAAAAGTGACGTGACAAAACTTTTCGAACAGCACCTAAACTTCTCCTTTCCCTTATCTTCATATGTGGATTGTACAAATGTCCCATACACCTGCAATTAGACAAAACACAAAAGTATGTGAAGTATTTTTGTTCTGGATAACATAAATATATTGTTGAATAGTTTGCACTAGAAATCACCTGACAAATATGCATGTATGCAATATTTTTGGTCTTATCCAACGTAGTCATGTCCTCATCATCCTCCCTTCTTGAAAACAAAGCCGCCCCCGGCGTTGCTTAATCTGAAATGTGGCTAACAAAAGAGACAAGGTGTACATGTTGTATATGTATACGCCATCCATTTTACTTCCTTGACTTTTGCATATATGACACATGAATAGATGAGTAAGTTGCATAGTTCATAAAATCTAAAGCCAACAAATTAGCACAAGAACTAGAAGGCATGAAAATATTGCAACTCAGTTTGCACATATAGGTGAAGCTTTATTTATTTCAAAAGATTGACAATGTTCATCATTAAACCATCCCAACGTAGGTGAATAAACCTTACTTGCATCAAATTGACATGCTACAACATGCTTAGATAAGCAAACATGCAATGAGTCATTCGACACGTAATCATCACCAAGATTAGAGGTCATATCAAAATGATTAAACATTGATTCTTTTGCATCAACAGTTAATTCAATGGGTGCACTCAAAATTGTTGGTATTTCAGTTGTTTGATCACATGACGCATTCATGGCGATATCAAGATTCTCTAAAATAGGTGATGTGCTCAAATCACTGTAACTCAACACATGATGCATTCAAGTTAACTAGGATGCATCATTCTCATGTGAAGTTATATCATCAATACCTTTATCATTACCTTGTCGCAAAGGCGAAATGATGTAGGTACAGACGTAGACAATGCACCATACTCTTGAGATGATGTCGCTACCACAATCCGAGGTGGGGCTGCTCTAGTAGGTGCAACGGTGGAGGAGCCAACCATTGGTGGTGAGCATGAACTGAATAGTACTTGTTGTAGTCACCCAATGCATCCTCCTCAGAATCGTCTCTCAAAGGTACAAGCACTAACATACATACCAAGAATGCAACGAGGAATATAATCAAATCTTGAATATCATGGTTCAAACCACCAAAAATCTATTCATTGTATCATCCTTAGATTCTTCTATGTCACAATGATGCATATAAGATTTGAACTCTTTGTAGTAAGTTTGAACAGTGTTGTTGCCTTGTTTAAATTGTTCAATTTCATGGCAATTCAATATTTATAGTAAGGAGGGAAAAATGTTGTCTCATTACATCTTTCAAATCTTTCCAAGTTGTGGGTTGATTATCAATATTTTTCTTACAATGCACACTCCACCAAACTGAAGCAAAACCAAGAATGCTCTAGTGGCAGCTGCATCGCCAAGTTCGTAAAAGTCATGGTTACTAAAAACTTGTTCTACTTCAAACTCCCAAGCTAGATAAATAGCAGGATTTAATCTACCCTCAAATGACGGTAAAGAGATAACTGACCATGTGGTTGTGTGTGTTGTCCCAACTCGTGATGGTGAAGATGTGTCCATCGCCCAAGAACTTCTATCTCCGAACCTGTCATGATTAGTAGAAACAAGAAACAAAATTCCGAATAATGTTCCTATGAACTACTAGGATGTGGTTGTAAAGTGCTCACAAAAGAAAGCAAATATCAATATCTTACAAGTTCTTACCATGTCAGCAGTGGTGACAGCAACCAGCGATGTCAAATAACTTTGAAGATTGTGTAAAGCGATTGCTGGAACGACGTATACACGTGTAGAAATATGTGCTTGTATATTTCGTCCAAGGTTTCATGCACTCATTATGGTGGCTTCAAAGTCCTGAAATCATCACTTGTAACTCCATTCTTGTCCCCTTGCGCATGCCATCATCTCCATGCTTGTTCTTTCTCCAATGTTCATCCTTCTCCATGCTAGGCCCTTCATTTGTAAGCAAAACAAATGTATCCAATTTAAGCAGCATCATATTCTCATGAACATTAGAATCACTACCAAGAAAGCGAAAGTACACGGTAATTTAGTTGGCGTCTTGTGAGCTCTAGTAATTGGTCCGGTATGTATAGCGGCGAGGGGCTGTGGGTGTAACAATGGTATTGATGTCCTCATCATCCTCCCTTCTTGAAATGAAGTCGTCCTCGACGGAAGTTCATCTTCCTCACCAAATATGGCTTCAAATCTGCAATGTTAAAAAGTGGGACTAACCCCAAAATCTGCAGGCAGCTCAAGTTTATATGCATTATCATTTACTTTCTCCAACACCTTAAAGGGACCAGCAGACACGTGGCATTAGCTTTGATTTGCATAAATCGGAAATCTATCCTTACGCAAATGTAACCAAACAAGATCTCGGTGCAAACACAACATGTTTTCTACCCTTATCTCCAGCAAGTTTATATTTAGTATTCATCGCTCAATGTTTTCCTTAGTTAACTCATGCATTTTAAAATCAATTCAGCATGTTCTTTAGCATCAAAATTAACCTTCTCCGAAAGATGGAAGAAGCGACAAATCAATAGGTGCGAGGTGAGGAAACCATACACAACTTCAAAAGGGTACATCTTAGTAGTAGAATGCAATGAGCGATTATAAGCAAATTCAATATGAGGCAAGCATTCCTCCCACATTTCTTATTATTCTTTAGAACAGCCCTAAGCATAGTAGAAAATGTTCTATTGACTCACCGGTTTGTCCATCAGTTTGGGGTGACAAGTAGTACTAAAAGCGGTTTAGTCCCCAACTTGCCCATAAACATCTCCAAAAGTGGCTAAGAAATTTAGTATCACGATCTGAAACAATAGTATTTGGCACACCATGCAAGCGAATAATTTCTGAAAAGAACAAATCAGCAACATTGACATCATCGCTTTTATGACATGGTATAAAGTGTGCCATTTTAGAATCTATCCACGACAACAAATATGCTATCCTCCTTCTTTGTTCTAGGTAAACCTAAAACAAAGTCCATAGATATATCCTCCCAAGGAACACTAGGTACAGGCAAAGGCATATATAAACCATGAGGATTGAGTCGTGACTTAGCTTTTTGACATGTAGTGCAGCGAGCAATAAAAGCGCTCAACATCCGTCTCATCTTTGGCCAAAAGAAATGTGTAGCAAGTACATCCTCCGTCTTCTTCACTCCAAAGTGTCCCATTAGTCCTCCTCCATGCGCCTCCTGCAACAACAAAAGCGACGAGGCGTCTTTGGAATGCATAGCTTGTTAGCACGGAACACAAATCCATCATTAACGACAAACTTGTTCCATGTTCTTCCTTCTTTACAATTCTGCAATACATCTTTAAAATCAGCATCATGCACATATTGATCTTTGATGGTCTCCAAACAAAATATTTTGAAGTCAAGTTGTGAAAGCATACTATAGCGACGAGACAATGCATCAGCAATAACATTTTCTTTACCCTTCTTGTGTTTAATGACATAAGGGAAAGTCTCAATGAATTCAACCCATTTAGCATGTCTACGATTCAGTTTAGCTTGACTTTTAATATGTTTCAAAGATTCATGATCAGAATGTATAACAAATTCTTTGGGCCATAAATAATGTTGCCATGTTTCTAAAGTCCGAACAAGAGCATATAATTCTTTATCATAAGTAGAGTAATTCAGACTAGGCCCACTCAATTTTTGAGAAAAGTATACAACAGGTTTGCCATCTTGTAATAATACACCTCTAATCCAATTCCACTAGCATCACATTCAAGCTCAAAAGTCTTATTAAAATCAGGAAGTTGGAGTAAAGGAGCATGTGTCAACTTAGCTTTCAATACCGTGAAGGCTTCTTCTGTGCGGTACCCCAAACAAAGAGCACATCCTTCTTTGTAAGCTCGTTGAGAGGTGCAGCAATGGTGCTGAAATCTCTCAAAGCCTATAGAAACCAGCGAGGCCAAGAAACTCCTCACTTGTGTGACCATTTTGGGCTGCGGCCAACTCTCAATAAGCTTCAATCTTGGCTTTATCAACTTCAATTCCTGTGGAGTAACAACATAGCCAAGAAAAGATACTCGATCGGTGCAAAAGGTGCACTTCCCAAGTTTACCAAACAAGCGTGCATCACGTAGAGCATTAAAAACAACACGTAAATGTTCCAAATGTTCTTCCAAAGATTTGCTATAAATCAGTATATCATCAAAATAGACTACCACAAATCGTCCAATGAAAGCACGTAAAACTTCGTTCATTAATCTCATGAAAGTACTAGGCGCATTAGTTAACCCAAAAGGCATGACTAACCACTCATATAATCCAAACTTTGTTTTAAATGCTGTTTTCCATTCATCTCCCAATTTCATACGAATTTGATGGTATCCACTCGCATAAATCAACTTTGGAGAATATTGAAGAGCCACTCAATTCATCAAGCATATCATCTAGCCTAGGAATAGGGTGGCGATAACGAATAGTAATATTATTAATGCCTCTACAATCAACACACATACGTGGCGTACCATCCTTTTCGGCACTAGAATAATAGGAACAGCACAAGGACTAAGGGATTGGCGTATATAACCTTTGTCGAGCAGCTCACATGCTTGGCGCATAATCTCCTTCGTCTCCTCTGGATTGATGCGGTATGGTGCATGGTTGGGTAATGATGCACAGAATTAAGTCAATTTGATGCTCAATCCCTCGAATAGGTGGTAATCCGGTGGCACGTCTTGTGGAAAGGCGTCGTGAACTCTGCAAAATGTTAATGACAATGAGGGGGCAAAGAAGGAAAACCGTCCTCAAATGAAAATAATGCCTCTTTGCACACAAAAGCATAGCAAATAGATTTGCTAAAATCTAGCTCATCAATATCAGATTTGGTGGCAAGTAAACATGCACTTTTCAATTTAATTTCGAAAACAACGGTAGATGGTTTATTATTAGGCTTCATGTGTTGCTCAAATTCTTTTGCCACAATCTGATTTTCACTCTTATTTTTCTCTGTTTTGCTTTATTAGCTCTATTAATATCATCTTTCAAAATGGACTCGGGAGTCATAGGAAGCAAAGTAATATTTTATCCTTATGAACAAGAGTATCTTGATTGTTTCTACCATGGTGTACAGAATTTTTATCAAATTGCCATGGTCTACCAAGTAACAAGGAACATGCTTGCATAGGTACCACATCACAATCAACATAATCAGCATATGTAGAGATACTAAAATGCACCGCGAGCGATGCGTGTTACCTTAACCTTGCATTGTTGAACCATTGGATGTAGTAAGGATGTGGATGTGGTCTTGTGGTGAGAGATAGCTTCTCCACCATCTCCATGCTAGCCAAGTTGTTGCAGCTCCCTCCATCTATGATGGCCTAGAATAGAACGTTCCTTCACAACTCCTTTGTATGGAACAAATTATGCCTCTGATTTTGCTCGGCTTGTGTAACTTTGCACACTCAAAACACGTTGAGCAACTAAACATTCATACTGTCGGCATCTTCAGCAGCCATGTATTGTGTCTCATGATCAGAATCATCTCCACGTGTTCCTCATGTGTAATAAGGCCAAAGTCTCCTCATCATAGTCACTAAGCGGACTCATACCCACCATCCTCGGTAGCAATCATCTGCGCTGAGATTTGCATTCTCACATAAAATGTCCTCTTCCCTTACTGACGACAAATAATATCACTTGTGTGCCTGTTTGGCCTTGTGGAAGAAGAAGAACTCATGCAGAGCGGCAGGTGTGCTCTTGGCGGATAGTGGTGGTTGTGCACTTTCTTGTATCACGGTTGGAGGTGGCTTTGAAGGAGGTGATGGTGCGGTGGAAGTAGATGATGCGCGTGGTGTCCATGATGAAGGTCGACTGCGAGAAAAGTTAGTGCGCGCCAATGCACATCGATCCTGCACTTCACGTTCAGCTTTACAAGCAAGATGGAATAAGCAGTGATATTATTATAATCCTTATAGTCTAGAATGGTGCGAATATCTCTATTTAATCCACCCGAGCGTGCAAGCATAGCTTCATTCTCCTCAACAATACCACATCTAATCAAGCCGGTTTGTAATTCCGATAATATTCTTCTACAAATTTTACCTCGTCTTAAGCGCTGCAATTTTTGAAGTAATTCACGTTGATAATATGGTGGAACCTTGCAGTGCGCATAGCAGTTTTCAAAGCAGCCCAAGTAGGTGGAGCAGGATATAATCTACAATGTTGAGACCACCAAACACATGCAAAGCTAGTGAAAGCACAAACAGCAGCGAGAACACGTCTCTCCTCGGGATATTGTAAACATGTAAATCGTTGTTCAGTTTCTAACTCCCAAGTAAGATATATATCGGGAACATATCTACCCTCAAATGGTGGAATATTCAATTTCAGTTTAGGGAGATGGTCATGATCTCGTACTGAGGGGAGCCCTAACATTGCCATTATTTGCATGTGGGCGACCTGGTGGTTGTGGTTGTGGTGGTTGCATGTAGTTCGATGTTGATCAACCTCATCCTCGTAATCTCCACATAATCATCCTCCTCGGTACCGGCAGCGATGGCGAGGCCAAAAAGCACCAACGGCGATGGCAGCGGCACGAGAATTTTGTCTGGCTCAATAGGAACACGTTGAGCTCGTCCATCTTGATTCGGAAGAGGCGTGGTTGTTGTCGTTCGTTGAGAGTGCGATAGGTGCAGCCGGCGGTGGTTGTGGAAAAGCAGCAGCGAGCAATTCATCAAACTTGCTATCAAGCTTTGTTTCAAGCGTCTTCTCAATGCCATCTATCTTCTCCATGGCCTCGTCAAATCTGTTTAGCACATCTTGCACTGTCCAATCATCATTTGTTGAAACTTATCATGTAGTTGTTTGTTAAATCGAGTTCTCCCAATCAGTCTCATCGACGTGATCCTACCATGGTTAGCAGCAAATAGAAACACACAAGAATATGATCCTCTGAGACTACTAAGAAGTGGTGGTGGTGTATCACAAACCCGTCAAGCAAATCTCAAATTCTTACGGTTCTTACCCGGCGGCGGTGGTGATAGGCAACCGTTGTAGTCAAACCTCTCAAAGCTTGGATATAGCGATTACGGGGAGAATCAAGCGCACGGCGTAGTTGTATGTGGAGCTGGGAAGGCTTATAATATGGTAGCAAAAAAAGTCGGCAATAATCAATTGAGATGCAAAGTTGAATAAGCGCTCAGCAGCGATCTTGTGCTGGTCCTAGGCTGAACCGTGCTAGAGGCGAGCCTAGAACACTAAAAAATCACGGCGCTACTGCGTAAATAAGGAAAAAGCACACTCTGGAATTTTTTTCGCTCCTCTTTTTTTTGCGAAAAATCACTATAAAAGCGAGTGTCTCAAAACTCTTCCCAAGTCAAGCTGACGGGATGGGCACAATTTTTTCGACCAATTTTTTTTTTCATTGCTGGACCCAAAAGCTGAAGCGGGTCAAAAAAACTTTCTATAACGGGTACTGTCTCAATCGCTTAGAAACACCTAAAAATAGGATAGCGAAATTTTTTGACCGTGCGTTTTGGAAAATTTTGGGCCTAAGCAGAGTGGTTCCGGACTCTTTTTTGAAACCAACCTCTTCTCAGACTGACAAAAGATTGCTGGAATCGAAACCTACTCGAGACAAGAAACACGAATCGAAAAACTAGATGGATCGAAAACAACCCTAATATGCAAGGAACTTCGGATTGGTGGTGGATATATGGTGGTGGTATATGGCAGCGGTGGTGGTATATGGCAGCGGTGGTGGTATATGGATCTGATTGAGCGGTGGCGGATAAGCGGTGGTGGTAGATGGCGGGGCGATGATGATGGTGCTGGCGGCAGGCGTGACAACTTATGACCCAGAACTTCGAAACTCTAAAGACTAGACTCTAAGACCAGCAACTAGACACGGCGATGCAACATAAATTCAACAAACGCATAATCTGAAAAAGATTATGCAAAGGCTTAGATTGGTTCGGATATGATGAACTAACCTAATTTTTTTGTGGCTTTTTAAGTGGACTGTAGGTATGAAGAAACAGACTCGATCTAAACTACGGCTTGTAAAATCTCACGAAGCGACACGGAAATCGATACCACTTGATAGAGCAAAGGTGTCCCTTCTTTCGATGAGATGGTGGATTTAAAGCTTTGGTGGAAGTCGACTTTCACGATCCAACTTCTGACGTCACGAGAACCTCGCGCCTTAGCAATCGTTAAACCAACTCAGAGAGGTTATTGACCTGCAGCGAACACGATCAACTTGACCACGAGGTCTATTTCCTGCTGAGCAAGCGAAGAACAAGCAAGCTGAGATTGCAATCTGGATATTGCGAATATAAGATGAAAGCTTTATTGATCAAGGTGGGGTTACTGTGGCGCCTTTATGCAGTCGTTGAACACAAGCGAAGTCTGTGAAGTTGCAGCTATGGCGAACTTTTGATCTAAACAAAACCCAAAGTCTAAGCGGTGCCCTAAGGGCTGTATATATGGAGAAAGAGGGGTGAATTTCGTGGCCCTTGGTGGAGGGTCAGAAACTAACCCTATCTCTTGTTTCCCCACATACGGACTCTAAAATAGCCTATACTAATGTATTTCAAAATTACATGGGCTGGCCCAATAATAAGGTAATAGCAGCACCTAGAATAGCCTCTGGACGAAATTTATGAAGTGGCATCTTGTATATTTCGTCCAAGGTTTCATACACTCATTATGGTGGCTTCAAAGTCCGAAATCATCACTTGTAACTCCATTCTTGTCCCCTTGCACATGCCATCATCTCCATGCTTGTTCTTGCTCCAATGTTCATCCTTCTCCATGCTAGGCCCTTCATTTGTAAGCAAAACAAATGTATCCAATTTAAGCGACATCATATTCTCATGAACATTAGAATCACTACCAAGAAAGCGAAAGTACACAGTAATTTAGTTGGCGTCTTGTGAGCTCTAGTAATTGGTCCGATATGTATAGCGGCGGGGCTGTGGGTTGTAACAATGGTATTGATGTCCTCATCAGCGCCTTGTGGAAAGGCGTCGTGAACTCACCGCAAAATGTTGAGTGACAGCGGGAGGCAAAAGAGAAGGCACGTCCTCGAATGAAAATAATGCCTCTTTGTGATGAGACATCAATACCATTGTTACACCCACAGCCCTGCTTTGCTATACATCTTGGACCAATTACTGAGAGCTGCACGCCAGCGCTAAAATGCAGGTGCTTTCATTTTCTAATGTTCATGAAATTTAAAACATATACCGGTGTTTCATAGTTGAGAATGACAGAATGGAAACATTACAAGTCATAGTCACCTGGCTTATGTTTCGAGGAAGAGCAAAAGTCTGAAATTGCATATTGTTCAGTTCATGACGGTATCACGTCGCCACATATTCACCGCCAATCAATCCATATACGCCACCACATATCCGCCGCCATCACGCCCATCCGAGTCCACCGCAACATATATCCGCCACCATCCGAAGTTCCACCAGATTCATCTCCGCCACCAATCCGAAGTTCCACCAGATTCATCTCCGCCACCAAATCGAAGTTCCACCAGATTCATCTCCGCCACCAGTCCTAGTCCGAGTCCAAGAATTGTTGCATTGTTTTCGGTTTCCAGATCACGCGACATCTGAGTCGTGATAATGAGGACTCCCAACTTCCGAGCCATCCGCAGAAGAAAAATAGTTCCAAACTCAAAAAAAAAACTAAGTCCGGAAAATTACGGCTAGGCGGTTTTAGACCATTTGTAGACTTTTCCGAAAAAATTTGTTGCGAGCAAAAAAAAAAAAAAAGAGAAAAAAAAGTGCAAAAAAAGGAAAAAAAAGAGAAAAAATTCAGAGTGTGCTCCTCCCTTGTTTACGCAGCGCCGTGATTTTGTTAGTGTTCTAGGCTCGCGTCCTCTAGCACGGTCTAGCCTAGGACCAAAGACAAGATCTGCTCGCTGAGCGTTTATTCAACTTTGCATCTCTCGAATTGATTATTGCCGACCTTTTTGCTACCATATTATAAGCCTTCCCAGCTCCACATACATCTACGTCGTATGCTTGATTCTCCCCGGTATTCGCTATATCCAAGCTTTGAGAGTTTTGACTACAACGGTTGCCGATCACCGCCTCTTCTGGGTAAGAACTGTAAGAATTTGAGATTTGCTTGACGGATTTGTGACTGCCCACCACACCACCACCACCACTTCCTAGTAGTCTCAGAGGATCATATTCTTGTGTGTTTCTATTGTTGCTAACCATGGCAGGACCACAAGTCGATGAGACTGATTGGGAGAACTCGACAACAAACAGCTACATGATAAGTTTCAAAGAAATGATGATTGGACAAAAGACGTGATAAACAGATTTGACGAGGCCATGGAGAAGATAGATGGCATTGAGAAGACGTTTGAAACAAAGCTTGATAGCAAGTTTGATGAATTGCTCGCTGCTTTCCACAACCACCGCCGCTGCACCTATCGCACCTCTCGCGAACGACAACAACTACGCCCTTCCGAATCAAGATGGACGAGCTCAGCGTGTTCCTCTTGAGCCAGACAAAATTCTGTGCCATGCTACTACCGTTGGTGCTTCTTTGACTCGCTCACATTGCGCTTTGGTACCGAGGAGGATGATTATGTGGGAGATTACGAGGAGGAGGTTGATCAACATCGTAACTACGTGCAACCACCAGCACCACAACCACCGTGTCGCCCACATGCAAATAATGGCAATGCTAGGGCTCCCCCTCAGTACTGCGAGATCATGACCATCTCCCTAAACTGAAATTGAATATTCCACCATTTGAGGGTAGATATGTTCCCGATATATATCTTACTTGGGAGTTAGAAACCGAACAACGATTTACATGTTTACAATATCCCGAGGAGAGACGTGTTCCTGCTGCTGTTTGTTCTTTCACTAGCTTTGCATGTGTTTGGTGGTCTCAACATTGTAGATTATATCCTGCTCCACTACTTGGGCTGCTTTGAAAACTGCTATGCGTATCGTTGGGTTCCACCATATTATCAACGTGAATTACTTCAAAATTGCAGCGTTTAAGACAAGGAAAAACTCAGAGAAGAATATTATCGGGAATTACAAACCGGCTTGATTAGATGTGGTATTGTTGAGGAGAATGAAGCTATGCTTGCACGCTTTAAGGTGGATTAAATAGAGAGATTCAGCACCATTCTAGACTATAAGGATTATAATAATATCACTCGCTTATTCCATCTTGCTTGTAAAGCTGAACGTGAAGTGCGTGATCGACAGCATTGGCGCCGCACTAACTTTTCTGCAGTCGACCTTCATCATGGACACCACGTGCATCATCTACTTCCACCGCACCATCACCTCCTTCAGTGCCACCTCCAACCGTGATACAAGAAAGCGTGCACAACCACCACTATCTCGCCAAGAGCACACCTGGGCTGCACAGAGCTCTTCTTCTTCCATGGCGCCAACAGGCACACAAGTGATATTATTTGTCGTCGTTGTAAGGGAAGAGGACATTTTATGAGAGAATGCAAATCTCAGCGTGTGATGATTGCTCGAGGATGGTGGGTATGAGTCCGCTTAGTGACTATGATGAGGAGACTTTGGCTCTTATTACACATGAGGAACACGGTGGAGATGCTTCGATCATGAGACACAATACATGGCTGCTTGAAGATGCCGACAGTATGAATGTTTAGTTGCTCAACGTGTTTTGAGTGTGCAGGTTACACAAGTCGAGCAAAATCAGAGGCATAATTTGTTCCATACAAAGGAGTTGTGAAGGAACGTTCTATTCAAGCGTCATCATAGATGGAGGGAGCTGCAACAACTTGGCTAGCATGGAGATGGTGGAGAAGCTGTCTCTCACCACAAGACCACATCCACATCCTTACTACATCCAATGGTTCAACAATAGCGGCAAGGTGAAGGTAACACGTCTTTGTTAGTGTGCATTTTAGTATCTCTACATATGCTGATTATGTTGATTGTGATGTGGTACATATGCAAGCATGTTCCTTGTTACTTGGTAGACCATGGCAATTTGATAAAATTCAGTACACCATGGTAGAAACAATCAAGATACTCTTGTTCATAAGGATAAAAATATTACTTTGCTTCCTATGACTCCAGAGTCCATTTTGAAAGATGATATTAATAGAGCTAATAAAGCAAAACAGGAGAAAATAAGAGTGAAAATCAGATTGTGGCAAAAGAATTTGAGCAACACATGAAGCCTAATAATAAACCATCTACTGTTGCTTCAAATTAAATTGAAAAGTGCATGTTTACTTGCCACCAAATCTGATATTGATGAGCTAGATTTTAGCAAATCTATTTGCTATGCTTTTGTGTGCAAAGAGGCATTATTTTCATTCGAGGACGTGCCTTCCTCTTTGCCCCCCCATGTCACTAACATTTTGCAGGGAGTTCACGACGTCTTTCCACAAGGCGTGCCACCGGATTACCACCTATTCGAGGGATTGAGCATCAAATTGACTTAATTCCGGTGCATCATTACCCAACCGTGCACCATACCGCACCAATCCAGAGGAGACGAAGGAGATTATCGTCAAGTACAGGAGCTGCTCGACAAAGGTTATATACGCGAATCCCTTAGTCCTTGTGTTGTTCCTATTATTCTAGTGCCGAAAAAGGATGGTACGTCACGTATGTGTGTTGATTGTAGAGGCATCAATAATATTACTATTCGTTATCGCCACCCTATTCCTAGGCTAGATGATATGCTTGATGAATTGAGTGGCTCTACAATATTCTCCAAAGTTGATTTGCGTAGTGGATACCATCAAATTCGTATGAAATTGGGAGATGAATGGAAAACAGCATTTAAAACTAAGTTTGGATTATATGAGTGGTTAGTCATGCCTTTTGGGTTAACTAATGCACCTAGTACTTTCATGAGATTAATGAACGAAGTTTTACGTGCTTTCATTGGACGATTTGTGGTAGTCTATTTTGATGATATACTGATTTATAGCAAATCTTTGGAAGAACATTTGGAACATTTACGTGCTGTTTTTAATGCTCTCGTGATGCACGTTTGTTTGGTAACCTTGGGAAGTGCACCTTTTGCACCGACCGAGTATCTTTTCTTGGCTATGTTGTTACTCCACGAGGAATTGAAGTTGATAAAGCCAAGATTGAAGCTATTGAGAGTTGGCCGCAGCCCAGCAGTCACACAAGTGAGGAGTTTCTTGGCCTCGCTGGTTTCTATAGGCGTTTTGTGAGAGATTTCAGCACCATTGCTGCACCTCTCAACGAGCTTACAAAGAAGGATGTGCCTTTTGTTTGGGGTACCGCACGAAGAAGCCTTCACGGTATTGAAAGCTAAGTTGACACATGCTCCTTTACTCCAACTTCCCGATTTTAATAAGACTTTTGAGCTTGAATGTGATGCTAGTGGAATTGGATTAGGAGGTGTGTTATTACAAGATGGCAAACCTGTTGCATACTTTTCGAAAAATTGAGTGGGCCTAGTCTGAATTACTCTACTTATGATAAAGAATTATATGCTCTTGTTCGGACTTTAGAAACATGGCAACATTATTTATGGCCCAAAGAATTTGTTATACATTCGATCATGAATCTTTGAAACATATTAAAAGTCAAGCTAAACTGAATCGTAGACATGCTAAATGGGTTGAATTCATTGAGACTTTCCTTATGTCATTAAACACAAGAAGGGTAAAGAAAATGTTATTGCTGATGCATTGTCTCGTCGCTATACTATGCTTTCACAACTTGACTTCAAAATATTTGGTTTGGAGACCATCAAAGATCAATATGTGCATGATGCTGATTTTAAAGATGTATTGCAGAATTGTAAAGAAGGAAGAACATGGAACAAGTTTGTCGTTAATGATGGATTTGTGTTCCGTGCTAACAAGCTATGCATTCAGCTAGCTCCGTTCGTCTTTTGTTGTTGCAGGAGGCGCATGGAGGAGGACTAATGGGACACTTTGGCGTGAAGAAGGCGGAGGACGTACTTGCTACACATTTCTTTTGGCCAAAGATGAGGCGGGATGTTGAGCGTTTTATTGCTCATTGCACTACATGTCAAAAAGCTAAGTCACGACTCAATCCTCATGGTTTATATATGCCTTTGCACTGCACCTAGTGTTCCTTGGGAGGATATATCTATGGACTTTGTTTTAGGTTTACCTAGAACAAAGAAGGGAGGGATAGCATATTTGTTGTCGTGGATAGATTCTCGAAAATGGCACACTTTATACCATGTCATAAAAGCGATGATCTTTGTCAATGTTGCTGATTTGTTCTTTCGTGAAATTATTCGCTTGCATGGTGTGCCAAATACTATTGTTTCAGATCGTGATACTAAATTTCTTAGCCACTTTTGGAGATGTTTATGGGCTAAGTTGGGGACTAAACTGCTTTTAGTACTACTTGTCACCCCAAACCGATGGACAAACTGAAGTAGTCAATAGAACATTGTCTACTATGCTTAGGGCTGTTCTAAAGAAAAATAAGAAAATGTGGGAGGAATGCTTGCCTCATATTGAATTTGCTTATAATCGTTCATTGCATTCTACTACTAAGATGTGCCCTTTTGAAGTTGTGTATGGTTTCCTACCTCGTGCACCTATTGATTTGTTGCCTCTTCCATCTTGGAGAAGGTTAATTTTGATGCTAAAGAACGTGCTGAATTGATTTTAAAATGCATGAGTTAACTAAGGAAAACATTGAGCGATGAATGCTAAATATAAACTTGCCGGAGATAAGGGTAGAAAACATGTTGTGTTTGCACCGGAGATCTTGTTTGGTTACATTTGCGTAAGGATAGATTTCTGATTTGCAAAATCAAAGCTAATGCCACGTGCTGCTGGTCCCTTTAAGGTGTTGGAGAAAGTAAATGATAATGCATATAAACTTGAGCTGCCTGCAGATTTTGGGGTTAGTCCCACTTTTAACATTGCAGATTTGAAGCCATATTTGGGTGAGGAAGATGAACTTCCGTCGAGGACGACTTTATTTCAAGAAGGGAGGATGATGAGGACATCAATACCATTGTTACACCCACAGCCCCTGCTGCTATACATCTTGGACCAATTACTAGAGCTCACAAGACGCCAACTAAATTACTGGTACTTTCGTTTCTTGGTAATGATTCTAATGTTCATGAGAATATGATGCTGCCTAAATTGGATACATTTGTTTTGCTTACAAATGAAGGGCCTAGCTTGGAGAAGGATGAACATTGGAGCAAGAACAAGCATGGAGATGATGGCATGCATAAGGGGACAAGAATGGAGTTACAAGTGATGATTTCAGGACTTTGAAGCCACCATAATGAGTGCATGAAGCCTTGGACGAAATATACAAGATGCCACTTCATAAATTTCGTCCAGAGGCTATTCTAGGTGTCTGCGTCACCTTATTATTGGGCCAGGCCCATGTAATTTCGAAATACATTAGTATAGGCTATTTTAGAGTCCGTATGTGTGGGGAAACAAAAGATAGGGTTAGTTTGGACCCTCCACCAAGGGCCACGAAATTCTCCCCTCTTCCTCCATATATACAGCCCTTAGGGCACCGTTTAGACTTTGGGTTTTGTTTAGATTAAAAGTTCGCCATAGCTGCAACTTCGCGTGCCGTTTGTGTTCAACGACTGGACAAAGGCGTCACGAGAACCCCACCTTGATCAATAAAGCTTTCATCTTATATTCGCAATATCCAGATTGCAATCTCAGTTTCTTGCTTGTTCTTCGTTTGCTCGCAGGAAATAGACCCTCGTGGTCGGGTTGATCGTGCTCGGCGTGGTCAATAACCTCTCGGAGTTGGTTTAGCGATTGCTAAGGCGCGACGTCCTCGCACGTTCGTAGTCGGATCGTCAAAGTCGACTTCCACCAAAGCGAAATCCACCATCTCATCGAAAGATCGGGACACCCCGCCTCTATCACTTTGCACACAAAAGCATAACACACAGATTTGCTGAAATCTAGCTCATCAATATCAGATTTGGTGGCAAATAAACATGCACTTTTCAATTTTATTTCAGAAGCAACACTAGATGGTTTATTATTAGGCTTCATTTGTTGCTCAAATTCTTTTGCCACAATCTGATTTTCGCTCTTATTCTTCTCCTGTTTTGCTTTATTAGCTCTATTAATATCATCTTTCAAAATAGAATCAGGAGTCATATGAAGCAAAGTAATATTTTTATCCTTATGAACAAGAGTATACTGATTGTTTCTACCATGGTGTACAGAATTTTTATCAAATTGCCATGGTCTACCAAGTAATAAGGAACATGCTTGCATAGGTACCACATCACAATCAACATAATCAGCATATGTAGAGATACTAAAATGCACACGAACAGTATGTGTTACCTTAACCTTGCGCTGTTGTTGAACCATTGGATGTTGTAAGGATGTGGATGTGGTCTTGTGGTGAGAGAAAGCTTCTCCACCATCTCCATGCTAGCCAAGTTGTTGCAGCTCCCTCCATCTATGATGACGCGCACAAAACGTTCCTTGACAACTCCCTTGGCATGGAACAAATTGTGCCTCTGATTTTGCTCAGCTTGTGTGACCTGCACACTCAAAACACGTTGAGCAACTAAACATTCATACATGTCAGCGTCTTCAGGAGCCATGTATTGCGTCTCATGATCAGAATCATCTCCACCGTGTTCTTCACGTGTAATAAGAGCCAACGTCTCCTCATCATAGTCACTAGCGGACTCATACCCACCATCCTCAGTAGCAATCATCACACGCTGAGATTTGCATTCTCTCGCATAATGACCTCTTCCCTTACAACGACGACAAATAATATCACTTGTGTGCCCGATTGATGCCATGGAAGAAGAAGAGCTCTGTGTAGGCTGGCAGTGCGCTCTTGGCGAGATAGTGGAGGTTGTGCCTGCTTTCTTTTATCACGGTGGAGGTAGCAGTGATGGAGGTGCTGGTGTAGTGGAAGTAGAGGATGCACGCGCGGTGTCCATGATGAAAGTCGACCTGCAGAAAAGTTAGTTCGCGCCAATGCTTGTCGATCCTGCACTTCACGTTCAGCTTTACAAGCAAGATGGAATAAACGAGTGATATTAGTATACTCCTTATACTCTAGAATGGTCTGAATCTCTCTGTTTAATCCACCTATAAAACGTGCAAGCATAGCTTCATTCTCCTCAACAATACCACATCTAATCATGCCAGTTTGTAATTCCTGATAATACTCTTCTACAAAAATTTTCCTTGTCTTAAACGCTGCAATTTTTGAAGCAATTCACGTTGATAATATGGTGGAACCCAACGAGTACGCATAGCAGTTTTAAAAGCAGCCCAAGTAGTTCGAATAGGATACAATCTACAATGTTCAGACCACCATACACATGCAAAACTAGTGAAAGCACAAATAGCAGCAGCAACCCGTCTCTCCTCGGGATATTGTAAACATGTAAAACGTTGTTCAGTTTCTAAGTCCCAAGTAAGATATATATCAGGAACATATCTACCCTCAAATGGTGGAATATTCAACTTCAGTTTCGGAATATGGTCATTATCTCGTACCTGAGGTGGTAGTGCAGGCCTACCGTTGCGAATATATACCGAGGTCGACCTCTGCTGGTGGTGGTGCTTTGGTGGCTGCACGTAGTTCTGATTTTGATCAACCTCATCCTTATAATATTCCTCCACCTCTGCAGTAACAGCAGGAGCTACAGAAGCACCAACAGCAGTAGCAGCGGTACCAGAATTTTGTTATGGCTCAATAGGAACACGCCGTGCTTGTCCATACTGATTCGGAAGGGGGTGTTGTTGTAGTTGTTGTTGTTGCAGAGGTGCGATAGGTGCAGCCGGCGGTGGTTGTGGGAGACGTTTGAGTAATTCATTGAACTTGGCGTCAATTGTCTTCTCAGTGTCATCCATCCTCTCCAATGCCTTTCCAAAGCTGGCCATCACGTCTTCCACCTGTTGACCCAACATTTGATGAAACTTATCATGAAGGTACTTGTTCGTCATGTTCTCCCAGTCAACCTCGTCGGCGTGTGTTCCTGCCATAGTTAGCAGCAATAGAAACAGACAAGTATATGATCCTCTGAGACTCTTTGGAATATGGTGGTGGTGGGGTGTCACAAATCCTTCAAGCAAATCTCAAATTCTTACCAGTTCTTACCCAAAGAAATAGTGGTGATCGGCAACCGTTGTTGTCAAAACTCTCAAAGCTTGGATAGAGCGATTACGGGGAGAGTCAAACGCACGATGTAGATGTATGTGGAGCTGGGAAGGCTTATAATATGGTAGCAAAAGGGTCAAGAATAATCAATTCAGAGATGCAAAGTTGAATAAGCGCTCAACGACGAGATCTTGTCTTGGTCTTAGGCTAGACTGTGCCAGAGACGCGAGCCTAGAACACTAACAAAATCACGACGCTGCACGAAAACAAGGGAGAAGCACACTCTGAATTGTTTTTTTTCACTCTTTTTTTTACTTTTTTTTGCGCTTCTCTTTTTTTGCCGAAAATCACTATAATGGCGAGTGTCACAAAACTCTTCCCAAGTCAAGAGAACAGGATAGGCAAGAAATTTTTTCGACCAATTTTTTTTTTCGACTGGCCGGACCCAAAAACTGGAAACGGGTCAAAAAAAAACTTTCAATAACGGCGACTGTCTCAATACGCTAAGAAACACCTCAAAATAGGATAGCCAGAAATTTTTTTGTCCAGTCCTTGAAAGTACTTCATTTTCTCGTGCGCTTTTTGCCTGACTGCCCCAAAATTTCTTGATAGAGGCGGGGTGTCCCGATCTTTCGATGAGATGATAACTATCGATTTGGTGAAGATGACTTTGACGATCCGACTACAAACATGCACGACGTTGCGCCTTAGCAATCGCTAAACCAACTCCGAGAGGTTATTGACCACGCCGGAGCACGATCAACCTGACCACGAAGGTCTATTCCTGCAAGCAATCGAAGAACAAGCAAGAAGATGATAAAAGCAATCTAAATATTGCGAGTATGTATGAAGTATTGATAAAGGTGGGGATCCGTAAGCGGTCTTGGTCTGGTCGTTGGACACAAACGAAGTACACGAAGTTGCAATGGCTAACTTTTAACTAAACAAATCCCAAGGAAAAAGCTACTAGATGGATCTACTTATATAGGAGCAAGGGGTGGCGGCCAAGGAGGTGGGAGAACTTCCCAAGGCAGCCTAAAACTAACCCTAGGTCGTACAAGGCCAATGGGCCCAAGTGGAGGTGACGTAACACCTTTGGACTTGTAGTTTGACTCGGATTCTGCTGCAACGTCAGATTGTTTCATCTATAACTCAACGCTCCGGACGTATTTTGAGGTGATTCCAATTGTGCTGGAAAGAGCATGAAATCTACTTTCCAACAAAAAAAGAATCACCCAATTCGAAGTCCGTATGAAAAAGTTGTTGGCGTTTTGAGTCAGGTATGTCTGTGCAGTCTGAATCTGAATCCAGACCGTGAGAGACTTGGACTCTATCTTCTCTTGGCCCAAAAGTGACGTGACAAAACTTTTCGAACAGCACCTAAACTTCTCCTTTCCCTTATCTTCATATGTGGATTGTACAAATGTCCCATACACCTGCAATTAGACAAAACACAAAAGTATGTGAAGTATTTTTGTTACGGATAACATAAATATATTGTTGAATAGTTTGCACTAGAAATCACCGACAAATATGCATGTATGCAATATTTTGGTCTTATCCAACGTAGTCATGTCCTCATCATCCTCCCCTTCTTGAAAACAAAGCCGTCCTCGGCGTTGCTTAATCTGAAATGTGGCTAACAAAAGAGACAAGGTGTACATGTTGTATATGTATACGTCATCCATTTTTACTTCCCTTGACTTTTGCATATATGACACATGAATAGATGAGTAAGTTGCATAGTTCATAAAATCTAAAGCCAACAAATTAGCACAAGAACTAGAAGGCATGAAAATATTGCAACTCAGTTTGCACATATAGGTGAAGCTCTTATTTATTTCAAAAGATTGACAATGTTCATCATTAAACCATCCCAACGTAGGTGAATAAACCTTACTTGCATCAAATTGACATGCTACAACATGCTTAGATAAGCAAACATGCAATGAGTCATTCGACACAGAATCATCACCAAGATTAGAGGTCATATCAAAATGATTAAACATTGATTCTTTTGCATCAACAGTTAATTCAATGGGTGCACTCAAAATTGTTGGTATTTCAGTTGTTTGATCACATGACGCATTCATGGCGATATCAAGATTCTCTAAAATAGGTGATGTGCTCAAATCACCGGGTAACTCAACACATGATGCATTCAAGTTAACTAGGGATGCATCATTCTCATGTGAAGTTATATCATCAATACCTTTATCATTACCTTGTCGCAAAGGCGTAGCTGATGTAGGTACAGGCGTAGACAATGCACCATACTCTTGAGATGATGTCGCGCTCACAATCCGAGGTGGGGCTGCTCTAGTAGGTGCAACGGTGGAGGAGCCAACCGGCGGTGGTGAGCATGAACTGGAATAGTACTTGTTGTAGTCACCCAATGCATCCTCCTCAGAATCGTCTCTCAAAGGTACAAGCACGAACATACATACCAATGAATGCAACGAGGAATATCTGAAATCTTGAATATCATGGTTCAAACCACCAAAAATCTATTCATTGTATCATCCTTAGATTCTTCTATGTCACAATGATGCATATAAGATTTGAACTCTTTGTAGTAAGTTTGAACAGTGTTGTTGCCTTGTTTAAATTGTTCAATTTGCGAAGCAATTCACGATTTATAGTAAGGAGGGAAAAATGTTGTCTCATTACATCTTTCAAATCTTTCCAAGTTGTGGGTTGATTATCAATATTTTTCTTACAATGCACACTCCACCAAACTGAAGCAAAACCAAGAAATGCTCTAGTGGCAGCTCGTACTCGCTCAAGTTCGGAAAAGTCATGGTTACTAAAAACTTGTTCTACTTCAAACTCCCAAGCTAGATAAATAGCAGGATTTAATCTACCCTCAAATGACGGTAAAGAGATAACTGACCATGTGGTTGTGTGTGTTGTCCCAACTCTCGTGATGGTGAAGATGTGTCCATCGTCCAAGAACTTCTATCTCCGAACTGTCATGATTAGTAGAAACAAGAAACAAAATTCCGAATAATGTTCCTATGAACTACTAGGATGTGGTTGTAAAGTGCTCACGATAAAGCAAATATCAATATCTTACAAGTTCTTACCATGCTGCGGTGGTGACAGCAACCAGCGATGTCAAATAACTTTGAAGATTGTGTAAAGCGATTGCGAGGGAACGTCGATACACGGTGTAGAAATATGTGGAGCTGGGTTGGCTATATATGGTAGCAAAAGATTAGCAATAATCAATTCAGAGATGCAATGTTGAATAAGCGCTCAACGACGGTAGTCTTGTCTTTGGTCCTAGGCTAGACCGGACTAGAGACGCGAGCCTAGAACACTAATGAGGTCACGGCGTAGCACAACTTGCATCAATGAAGGATACTAAGGAGCTCTTGACAGCAAGATAGAAGTGAAGATCACAACGGTAGTGAAGATAATGATGAAAAACAACTACCAAGCAAGACATACAACAACTCTCTCTCCAACTTTCCTCTTGAAAAGTTTAAGCCAATTTTCTGATAAATTCTTTCAAAGAATGCTACTAACTCAAGCTTTCCAATGCAAGAAGAATCACTCAATTCCGAGTTGATATGAGGAGTCAAAGAATTCTAAAACTGGCCTGAAAAATTGGAACAAGCTGTGTTCACGAACATCAGAGGGCAAAAAGACCTATTTAGAAGCCGATTTTGAGGTGTCAAATATTGAACTAGCTTCTGCAACTATTTGGATGCGGCTCGTCTCTAGCTTCAATTTGAGTACTCACGGAGCCAAAACGGACTTCGTATGAGGAAGATACACCTATTTTACTGAACAGTGCGCAAAACAGATTCCAATCCGAATTCATGTACGAGATTGATTCTAGATAGATCTGATTTTTTTCTTCTCTCTTTTTTTTTCTCATGCTTTTTTTTCTTTTTCTTCTCTCTCTTTTTCTTTTTCTCTCTTTTTTTTTCTCCCTCTTTCCAAGACAAACGAGATAAGATGCAGAATGGATCAGGCGAAGATGTGAATGACCTCAACTATGATTATGACAATGAACAGTGCGTAGCATGTGGTGGAAATTAATGGGATGGTGGATAGCGGAAGGGATAATGATGCAGCGGCGGCGTGACTAATGTGAACAGAACTCGAAACTCTAAAGGAACTAGACACTAAGACCAGCAACACACGACGATGCAACCAATAATTCAACTATGCAAGCAATGAATAGAAAATTGCAAAGGCTCAGACTGGCTTGGATAAAGGATGAACAGATCTAACTTTTTTTGTGGCTTTTTCCTGGACTGTAGGTATGAATGACATATGCGATCTAAACTATGAAAAACTGTAAAATCTCACCGAGCAACCTGAAAACCTGATACCACTTGATAGAGGCGGGGTGTCCCGATCTTTCGATGAGATGATAACTATCGATTTGGTGAAGATGACTTTGACGATCCGACTACAAACGTGCACGACGTTGCGCCTTAGCAATCGCTAAACCACTCCGAGAGGTTATTGACCACGCCGAAGCACGATCAACCTGACCACGAAGGTCTATTCCTGCAAGCAATCGAAGAACAAGCAAGAATATGATAAAAGCAATCTGAATATTGCGAGTATGTATGAAGTATTGATAAAGATGGGGATCCGTAAGCGGTCTTGGTCTGGTCGTTGGACACAAACGAAGTACACGAAGTTGCAATGGCTAACTTTTAACTAAACAAATCCCAAGGAAAAAGCTACTAGATGGATCTACTTATGTAGGAGCAAGGGGTGGCGGCCAAGGAGGTGGGAGAACTTCCCAAGGCAGCCTAAAACTAACCCTAGGTCGTACAAGGCCAATGGGCCCAAGTGGAGGTGACGTAACACCTTTGGACTTGTAGTTTGACTCGGATTCTGGTGCAACGTCAGATTGTTTCGTCTATAACTCAACGCTCCGAGCGTATTTTGAGGTGATTCCAATTGTGCTGGAAAGAGCATGAAATCTACTTTCCAACAAAAAAAGAATCACCCAATTCGGAGTCCGTATGAAAAAGTTGTTGGCGTTTTGAGTCAGGTATGTCTGTGCAGTCCGAATCTGAATCCAGACCGTGAGAGACTTGGACTCTATCTTCTCTTGGCCCAAAAGTGACGTGACAAAACTTTTCGAACAGCACCTAAACTTCTCCTTTCCCTTATCTTCATATGTGGATTGTACAAATGTCCCATACACCTGCAATTAGACAAAACACAAAAGTATGTGAAGTATTTTTGTTCTGAATAACATAAATATATTATTGAATAGTTTGCACTAGAAATCACCTGACAAATAAGCATGTATGCAATATTTTTGGTCTTATCCAACGTAGTCATGTCCTCATCATTTCTTGTCCTCTATAGTGGAGATATCGTTTCCACATATATATTGACCGATGCTAGGAATGCCATTTTGTTCTTGGCTTTCACGTGCACGAGTTACAGCATGCCATCCGACGAAAACAAGGAGAATAAGGCATATAGCCACTGGATTTTCTTCAATTTACGGCCTAATGAGATTGCCCGGATCATAGAGCATCTGCAGAAAGGTACGTTTGTCCCTACCAGGGGGGCTAATATCTATAAGCAACATAATCTCTCGAATTTCCTTCAAAAGGAAGTGCCAATGGGTTCAGAAACTTGTCTGAAAAACAGCGACGAATGATGTTCTTTGACTTTCAAGGACAAAAAGTCCTGCTTAAGACCGTCTTTGAGGGTACTCCGGGCCTCCTGGTGCAAGCGGGGAGTGTTTTCTGGATTTGCGCGCTCTCCACGAGCAGTTTGAGTACTTGTGGGTCCGATACAGACTCCGAATGACAAAATTATGACCGTTTTAGTGAACATCTTTCCAATCTATGGCAGTCCTTGAAAGTACTTCATTTTCTCGTGCACTTTTTTTCCTGATTGCCCCAAAATTTCTTGTCCTCTATAGAGGAGATATCATTTCCACATATATATTGACCGATGACAGGAATGCGCTTTTGTTCTTGACTTTCACGCGCATGAGTTACAGCATGCCATCCGGCGAAAACAAGGAGAATAAGGCATAGCCGCTAGATTTTCTTCAATTTACGGCCAAATGAGATTGCCCGGATCATAGAGCATCTGCAGAAAGCTACGTTTGTCCCTACCAGGGGGGCTAGTGTCTATAAGCAACATAATCTCTCGAATTACCTTCAAAAGGAAGTGTCAATGGGTTCAGAAACTTGTCTGAAAAACAGCGACGAGTGATGTTCTTTATCTTTCAGGGACAAAAAGTCCTGCTTAAGGCCGTATTTGTGGGTACACCGGGCCTCCTGGCACAAGCGGGGATTATTTTCTGGATTCACGCGCTCGTCGGGAGCAGTTTGAGTACTTGTGAGTCCGACACGGACTCCGAATGACAAAATTATGACCGTTTTAGTGAACATCTGTCCACTCTATGGCAGTCCTTGAAAGTACTTCATTTTCTCGTGCGCTTTTTGCCTGATTGCCCCAAAATTTCTTGTCCTCTATAAAGGAGATATCGTTTACACAGATATATTGACCGATGCCAGGAATGCCCTTTTGTTCTTGGCTTTCACGCGCATGAGTTACAGCATGCCATCCGTCGAAAACAAGGAGAATAAGGCATATATCCGCTGAATTTTCTTCAATTCTGGCCAAATGAGATTGCCTTGATCATAGATCATCTGCAGAAAGGTACGTTTGTCCCTACCAAGGGGGCTAATGTCTATAAGCAACATAATCTCTCGAATTTCCTTCAAAAGGAAGTGCCTATGGGTTCAGAAACTTGTCTGAAAAATAGCGATGAATTGATGTTCTTTGACTTTCGGGGACAAAAGTCCTGCTTAAGGCCGTGTTGAGGTACTCCGGGCCTCTGGAGCAAGCGGGTAGTGTTTTTCTACATTCATGCGCTCTCTCCGCGAGCAGTTTGAGTACTTGTGGGTCCGACACGGACTCCGAATGACAAAATTATGAGCGTTTTAGTGAACATCTCTCCAATCTATGGCCGTCCTTGAAAGTACTTCATTTTCTCGTGCGCTTTTTGCCTGATTGCCCCAAAGTTTCTTGTCCTCTATAGAGGATATATCGTTTACACATATATATATTGACCAATGCCAGGAATGCCCTTTTGTTCTTGGCTTTCACGCGCATGAGTTACAGCATGCCATCCGGCGAAAACAAGGAGAATAAGGCATATATCCGCTGAATTTTCTTCAATTCTGGCCAAATGAGATTGCCCGATCATAGATCATCTGCGAGAAAGATACGTTTGTCCCTACCAAGGGGCTAATGTCTATAAGCAACATAATCTCTCGAATTTCCTTCAAAAGGAAGTGCCTATGGGTTCAGAAACTTGTCTGAAAAACAGCGATGAATTGATGTTCTTTGACTTTCAGGGACAAAAAGTCCTGCTTAAGGCCGTATTTGAGGGTACTCCAGGCCTCCTGGAGCAAGCGGGTAGTGTTTGCTACATTCGCGCGCTCTCCGCGAGCAGTTTGAGTACTTGTGGGTCCGACACGGACTCCGAATGACAAAATTATGAGCGTTTTAGTGAACATCTCTCCAATCTATGGCAGTCCTTGAAAGTACTTCATTTTCTCGTGCGCTTTTTGCCTGATTGCCCCAAAGTTTCTTGTCCTCTATAGAGGATATATCGTTTACACATATATATTGACCGATGCCAGGAATGCCCTTTTGTCCTTGGCTTTCTCGCGCATGAGTTACAGCATGCCAACCGGCGAAAACAAGGAGAATAAGGCATATATCCGCTGGATTTTCTTCAATTTACGGCCAAATGAGATTGCCCGGATCATAGAGCATCTGCAGAAAGGTACGTTTGTCCCTACCAGAGGGGCTAATGTCTATAAGCAACATAATCTCTCGAATTTCCTTCAAAAGGAAGTGCCAATGGGTTCAGAAACTTGTCTGAAAAACAGCGACGAATGATGTTCTTTATCTTTCAGGGCCAAAAAGTTCTGCTTAAGGCCGTATTTGAGGGTACACCAGGCCTCCTGGCGCAAGCGGGTAGTATTTTCTTGATTCACGCGCTCGCCGAGAGCAGTTTGAGTACTTGTGGGTCCGACACGGACTCCGAATGACAAAATTATGACCGTTTTAGTGAACATCTCTCCATTCTATGGCAGTCCTTGAAAGTACTTCATTTTCTCGTCGCTTTTGCTGACCGCCCAAAATTTCTTGTCCGCTATAGTGGAGATACCGTTTCCACATATATATTGACCGATGCCAGAATGCCCTTTTGTTCTTGGCTTTCCGTGCATGAGTTCTGACATGCCATCCGACGAAAACAAGGAGAATAAGGCATATAGCCGCTGGATTTTCTTCAATTCTGACCAAATGAGATTGCCCGGATCATAGAGCATCTGCAGAAAGGTATGTTTGTCCCTACCAGGGGGGCTAATGTCTATAAGGAACATAATCTCTCGAATTTCCTTCAAAAGGAAGTGCCAATGGGTTCAGAAACTTGTCTGAAAAACAGCAACTAATGATGTTCTTTGACTTTCAGGGACAAAAAGTCCTGCTTAAGGCCGTATTTGAGGGTACTCCAGGCCTCCTGGCGCAAGCGGGGAGTGCTTTCTGGATTCACGCGCTCTCCACGAGCAGTTTGAGTACTTGTGGGTCCGACACGGACTCCGAATGACAATATTATGACCGTTTTAGTGAACATCTCTCAAATCTATGGCAGTCCTTGAAAGTACTTCATTTTCTCGTGCACTTTTTGCCTGATTGTCCCAAAATTTCTTGTCCTCTATAGAGGAGATATCGTTTCCACATATATATTGACCGATGCCAGGAATGCCCTTTTGTTCTTGGCTTTCACGCGCATGAGTTCTGACATGCCATCCGTGAAAACAAGGAGAATAAGGCATAACCGCTAGATTTTCTTCAATTCTGACCAAATGAGATTGCGGGATCATAGAGCATCTGCAGAAGCTACGTTTGTCCCTACCAGGGGCTAGTGTCTATAAGCAACATAATCTCTCGAATTACCTTCAAAAGGAAGTGTCAATGGGTTGAAACTTGTGCGAAAAACAGCGACGAGTGATGTTCTTTATCTTTCGGGGACAAAAGTCCTGCTTAAGGCCGTGTTGTGGGTACACGGGCCTCTGGCACAAGCGGGATTATTTTTTCGGATTCACGCTCGTCGTCGGAGCAGTTTGAGTACTTGTGAGTCCGACACACGGACTCAATGACAAAATTATGACCGTTTTAGTGAACATCTGTCCACTCTATGGCGTCCTTGAAAGTACTTCATTTTCTCGTGCGCTTTTTGCTGATTGCCCCAAAATTTCTTGTCCTCTATAAAGGAGATATCGTTTACACATATATATTGACCGATGCAGGAATGCCCTTTTGTTCTTGGCTTTCACGCGCATGAGTTCTGACATGCCATCCGTGAAAACAAGGAGAATAAGGCATATATCCGCTGAATTTTCTTCAATTCTGACCAAATGAGATTGCCCGGATCATAGATCATCTGTAGAAAGGTACGTTTGTCCCTACCAAGGGGGCTAATGTCTATAAGCAACATAATCTCTCGAATTTCCTTCAAAAGGAAGTGCCTATGGGTTCAGAAACTTGTCTGAAAAACAGCGATGAATTGATGTTCTTTGACTTTCAGGGACAAAAAGTCCTGCTTAAGGTCGTATTTGAGGGTACTCCAGGCCTCCTGGAGCAAGCGGGTAGTGTTTTCTACATTCGCGCGCTCTCCGCGAGCAGTTTGAGTACTTGTGGGTCCGACACGGACTCCGAATGACAAAATTATGAGCGTTTTAGTGAACACCTCTCCAATCTATGGCAGTCCTTGAAAGTACTTCATTTTCTCGTGCGCTTTTTGCCTGATTGCCCCAAAGTTTCTTGTCCTCTATAGAGGATATATCGTTTACACATATATATTGACCGATGCCAGGAATGCCCTTTTGTTCTTGGCTTTCACGCGCATGAGTTACAGCATGCCATCCGGCGAAAACAAGGAGAATAAGGCATATATCCGCTGAATTTTCTTCAATTTACGGCCAAATGAGATTGCCCGGATCATAGATCATCTGCAGAAAGGTACGTTTGTCCCTACCAAGGGGCTAATGTCTATAAGCAACATAATCTCTCAATTTCCTTCAAAAGGAAGTGCCTATGGGTTGAAACTTGTCCGAAAAACAGCGATGAATTGATGTTCTTTGACTTTCGTGGACAAAAGTCCTGCTTAAGGCCGTGTTGAGGTACTCCGGCCTCCCGGAGCAAGCGGGTAGTGTTTTTTCTACATTCGCGCTCTCTGAAAGCAGTTTGAGTACTTGTGGGTCCGACACGGACTCCGAATGACAAAATTATGAGCGTTTTAGTGAACATCTCTCCAATCTATGGCAGTCCTTGAAAGTACTTCATTTTCTCGTGCGCTTTTTGCCTGATTGCCCCAAAGTTTCTTGTCCTCTATAGAGGATATATCGTTTACACATATATATTGACCGATGCCAGAATGCCCTTTTGTTCTTGGCTTTCACGCGCATGAGTTCTGACATGCCATCCGCGAAAACAAGGAGAATAAGGCATATATCCGCTGAATTTTCTTCAATTCTGACCAAATGAGATTGCCTTGGATCATAGATCATCTGCAGAAAGGTACGTTTGTCCCTACCAAGGGGGCTAATGTCTATAAGCAACATAATCTCTCGAATTTCCTTCAAAAGGAAGTGCCTATGGGTTCAGAAACTTGTCTGAAAAACAGCGATGAATTGATGTTCTTTGACTTTCGGGGACAAAAGTCCTGCTTAAGGCCGTGTTGAGGTACTCCAGCCTCTGGAGCAAGCGGTAGTGTTTGCTACATTCGCGCGCTCTCATGAAAGCAGTTTGAGTACTTGTGGGTCCGACACGGACTCAATGACAAAATTATGAGCGTTTTAGTGAACATCTCTCCAATCTATGGCGGTCCTTGAAAGTACTTCATTTTCTCGTGCGCTTTTGCTGATTGCCCCAAAGTTTCTTGTCCTCTATAGAGGATATATCGTTTACACATATATATTGACCGATGCCAGAATGCCCTTTTGTTCTTGGCTTTCACGCCGCATGAGTTCTGACATGCCATCCGTGCGAAAACAAGGAGAATAAGGCATATATCCGCTGGATTTTCTTCAATTCTGACCAAATGAGATTGCCGGATCATAGAGCATCTGCAGAAAGGTACGTTTGTCCCTACCAAGGGGGCTAATGTCTATAAGCAACATAATCTCTCGAATTTCCTTCAAAAGGAAGTGCCAATGGGTTCAGAAACTTGTCTGAAAAACAGCGATGAATTGATGTTCTTTGACTTTCAGGGACAAAAAGTCCTGCTTAAGGCCGTATTTGAGGGTACTCCAGGCCTCCTGGAGCAAGCGGGTAGTGTTTGCTACATTCGCGCGCTCTCCACGAGCAGTTTGAGTACTTGTGGGTCCGACACGGACTCCGAATGACAAAATTATGAGCGTTTTAGTGAACATATCTCCAATCTATGGCAGTCCTTGAAAGTACTTCATTTTCTCATGCGCTTTTTGCCTGATTGCCCCAAAGTTTCTTGTCCTCTATAGAGGATATATCGTTTACACAAATATATTGACCGATGCCAGGAATGCCCTTTTGTTCTTGGCTTTCACGCGCATGAGTTACAGCATGCCATCCGGCGAAAACAAGGAGAATAAGGCATATATCCGCTGGATTTTCTTCAATTCTGACCAAATGAGATTGCTCGGATCATAGAGCATCTGCAGAAAATACGTTTGTCCCTACCAGAGAGGCTAATGTCTATAAGCAACATAATCTCTCGAATTTCCTTCAAAAGGAAGTGCCAATGGGTTCAGAAACTTGTCTGAAAAACAGCGACGAATGATGTTCTTTATCTTTCAGGGCCAAAAAGTCCTGCTTAAGGCCGTATTTGAGGGTACACCAGGCCTCCTGGCGCAAGCGGGTAGTATTTTCTTGATTCACGCGCTCGCCGGGAGAAGTTTGAGTACTTGTGGGTCCGACACGGACTCCGAATGACAAAATTATGACCGTTTTAGTGAACATCTCTCCATTCTATGGCAGTCCTTGAAAGTACTTCATTTTCTCGTGCGCTTTTTGCCTGACTGCCCCAAAATTTCTTGTCCGCTATAGTGGAGATACCGTTTCCACATATATATTGACCGATGCCAGGAATGCCCTTTTGTTCTTGGCTTTCACGTGCATGAGTTACAGCATGCCATCCGACGAAAACAAGGAGAATAAGGCATATAGCCGCTGGATTTTCTTCAATTCTGACCAAATGAGATTGCCGGATCATAGAGCATCTGCGAGAAGGTATGTTTGTCCCTACCAGGGGGCTAATGTCTATAAGGAACATAATCTCTCGAATTTCCTTCAAAAGGAAGTGCCAATGGGTTGAAACTTGTCGAAAAACAAAGACTAATGATGTTCTTTGACTTTCGGGGACAAAAGTCCTGCTTAAGGCCGTGTTGAGGTACTCAGGCCTCTGGCGCAAGCGGGAGTGCTTTCTGGATTCACGCGCTCTCCACGAGCAGTTTGAGTACTTGTGGGTCCGACACGGACTCCGAATGACAATATTATGACCGTTTTAGTGAACATCTCTCGAATCTATGGCAGTCCTTGAAAGTACTTCATTTTCTCGTGCACTTTTTGCCTGATTGTCACAAAATTTCTTGTCCTCTATAGAGGAGATATCGTTTCCACATATATATTGACCGATGCCAGGAATGCCCTTTTGTTCTTGGCTTTCCGCGCATGAGTTCTGACATGCCATCCGTGAAAACAAGGAGAATAAGGCATATATCCATTTGGATTTTCTTCAAATTCTGACCAAATGAGATTGCTCGGATCATATAGCATCTGCAGAAAGGTACGTTTGTCCCTACTAGGGGGGCTAATGTCTATAAGCAACATAATCTCTCGAATTTCCTTCAAAAGGAAGTACCAATGGGTTGAAACTTGTCGAAAAAACAATGACGAATGATGTTCTTTGATTTTCGGGGCCAAAAGTCCCGCTTAAGGCTGAAACTGAGGGTACTCCGGGCCTCCTGGCGCAAGTGGGGTGTATTTTTTGGATTCGCGCCCTCGCTGGGAGCAGTTTGAGTACTTGTGGGTCTGACACGGACTCCGAATGACAAAATTATGACCGTTTTAGTGAACATCTCTCCATTCTATGGCAGTCCTTGAAAGTACTTCATTTACTCATGCGCTTTTTGCCTGACCGCCCCAAAGTTTCTTGTCCTCTATAGTGGAGATATCGTTTCCACATATATATTGACCGATGCCAAGAATGCCCTTTTGTTCTTGGCTTTCACGCGCATGAGTTATAGCATGCCATCTGACGAAAACAAGGAAAATAAGGCATATAGCCGCTGGATTTTCTTGAATTTACGGCCAAATGAGATTGCCCGGATCATAAAGCATCTGCAGAAAGGTACGTTTGTCCCTACCAGGGGGGCTAATATCTATAAGCAACATAATCTCTCTAATTTCCTTCAAAAGGAAGTGCCTATGGGTTCAGAAACTTGTCTTAAAAACAGCGACGAATGATGTTCTTTGACTTTCAGGGCCAAAAAGTCTTGCTTAAGGCCGTATTTGAGGGTACTCTAGGCCTCCTGGCGCAAGCGAGGAGTATTTCCTAGATTCGCACACTCGCCGCGTGCAGTTTGTGTACTTGTGGGTCCGACACGGACTCCGAATGACAAAATTATGACCGTTTTAGTGAACATCTCTCCATTCTATGGCAGTCCTTGAAAGTACTTCATTTTCTCGTGCGCTTTTTGCCTTACTGCCCCAAAATTTCTTGTCCTCTATAGTGGAGATAGCGTTTCCACATATATATTGACCGATGCCAGGAATGCCCTTTTGTTCTTGGCTTTCACATGCACGAGTTACAACATGCCATCCGACGAAAACAAGGAGAATAAGGCATATAGCCGCTGGATTTTCTTCAATTCTGACCAAATGAGATTGCCCGGATCATAGAGCATCTGCGAGAAGGTACGTTTGTCCCTACCGAGGGCTAATGTCTATAAGCAACATAATCTCTCGAATTTCCTTCAAAAGGAAGTGCCAATGGTTGAAACTTGTCTCAAAAAACAATGACGAATGATGTTCTTTGACTTTCGAGGACAAAAGTCACGCTTAAGGCCGTCTTTGAGGTACTCCGGGCCTCCTGGTGCAAGCGAAGTGTTTTTTACGGATTCTTGCGCTCTCCACGAGCAGTTTGAGTACTTGTGGGTCCGACCACGGACTCGAATGACAAAATTATGACCGTTTAGTGAACATCTTTCCATTCTATGGCGGTCCTTGAAAGTACTTCATTTTCTCGTCGCTTGTTGCTGGCCCCCCAAAATTTCTTGTCCGCTATAGTGGAGATATCGTTTCCACATATATATTGACCGATGCCAGGAATGCCCTTTTGTTCTTGGCTTTCACGTGCATGAGTTACAGCATGCCATCCGACGAAAACAAGGAGAATAAGGCATATAGCCGCTGGATTTTCTTCAATTTCTGGCCAAATGAGATTGCCCAGATCATAGAGCATCTGCAGAAAGGTACGTTTGTCCCTACCAGGGGGGCTAATGTCTATAAGGAACATAATCTCTCGAATTTTCTTCAAAAGGAAGTGCCAATGGGTTCAGAAACTTATCTGAAAAACAGCAACTAATGATGTTCTTCGACTTTCAGGGACAAAAAGTCCTGCTTAAGGCCGTATTTGAGGGTACTCCAGGCCTCTTGGCGCAAGCGGGGAGTGTTTTCTGGATTCACGCGCTCTCCGCGAGCAGTTTGAGTACTTGTGGGTCCGACACGGACTCCGAATGACAATATTATGACCGTTTTAGTGAACATCTCTCGAATCTATGGCAGTCCTTGAAAGTACTTCATTTTCTCGTGCACTTTTTGCCTGATTGTCCCAAAATTTCTTGTCCTCTATAGAGGAGATATCGTTTCCACATATATATTGACCGATGCCAGAATGCCCTTTTGTTCTTGGCTTTCACCCGCATGAGTTACTGACATGCCATCCGTGAAAACAAGGAGAATAAGGCATATATCCCTGGATTTTCTTTAAATTCTGACCAAATGAGATTGCTCGGATCATAGAGCATCTGTAGAAAATACGTTTGTCCCTACCGAGGGGCTAATGTCTATAAGCAACATAATCTCTCGAATTTCCTTCAAAAGGAAGTGCCAATGGGTTGAAACTTGTCTCGAAAAAGCGGTGACGAATGATGATAGAGGCAAAGGTGTCCGTCTTTCGATGAGATGGTGGATTTCGCTTTGGTGGAAGTCGACTTTGGCGATCCGACTACTGAGCGTCTTGAGGACGTCGCGCCTTAGCAATCGCTAAACCAACTCCGAGAGGTTATTGACCACGCCGAGCACGATCAACGACCACGAGGGTCTATTTCCTGCGAGCAAGCGAAGAACAAGCAAGAAACTGAGATTGCAATCTGGATATCGCGAATATAAGATGAAAGCTTTATTGATCAAGGTGGGGTTACTGTGGCGCCTTTATGCAGTCGTTGAACACAAGCGAAATGCTGCGAAGTTGCAGCTATGGCGAACTTTTGATCTAAACAAAACCCAAGTCTAAGCGGTGCCCTAAGGGCTGTATATATGGAGGAAGAGGGGTGAATTTCGTGGCCCTTGGTGGAGGGTCCAAACTAACCCTATCTCTTGTTTCCCCACACATGGACTCTAAAATAGCCTATACTAATGTATTTCGAAATTACATGGGCTGGCCCAATAATAAGGTGACGTGACACCTAGAATAGCCTATGGACGAAATTTATGAAGTGGCATCTTGTATATTTCGTCCAAGGCTTCATGCACTCATTATGGTGGCTTCAAAGTCCTGAAATCATCACTTGTAACTCCATTCTTGTCCCCTTAGCATGCCATCATCTCCATGCTTGTTCTTGCTCCAATGTTCATCCTTCTCCAAGCTAGGCCCTTCATTTGTAAGCAAAACAAATGTATCCAATTTAAGCGACATCATATTCTCATGAACATTAGAATCATTACCAAGAAACGAAAGTACACAGTAATTTAGTTGGCGTCTTGTGAGCTCTAGTAATTGGTCCGGTATGTATAGCGGCGGGGGCTGTGGGTGTAACAATGGTATTGATGTCCTCATCATCCTCCCTTCTTGAAATGAAGTCGTCCTCGACGGAAGTTCATCTTCCTCACCCAAATATGGCTTCAAATCTGCAATGTTAAAAGTGGGACTAACCCCAAAATCTGCGAGGCAGCTCAAGTTTATATGCATTATCATTTACTTTCTCCAACACCTTAAAGGGACCAGCAGACACGTGGCATTAGCTTTGATTTGCGCAAATCAGAAATCTATCCTTACATAAATGTAACCAAACAAGATCTCCAGTGCAAACACAACATGTTTTCTACCCTTATCTCCAGCAAGTTTATATTTAGCATTCATCGCTCAATGTTTTCCTTAGTTAACTCATGCATTTTTAAAATCAACTCAGCACGTTCTTTAGCATCAAAATTAACCTTCTCCAAGATGGAAGAGGCAATAAATCAATAGGTGCACGGTAGGAAACCATACACAATTTCAAAGGGCACATCTTAGTAGTAGAATGCAATGAGCGATTATAAGCAAATTCAATATGAGGCAAGCATTCTTCCCACATTTTCTTATTATTCTTCAAAACAGCCCTAAGCATAGTAGACAATGTTCTATTGACTACTTGGTTTATCCATCGGTTTGGGGTGACAAGTAGTACTAAAAAGTAGTTTAGTCCCCAACTTAGCCCATAAACATCTCCAAAAGTGGCTAAGAAATTTAGTATCACGATCTGAAACAATAGTATTTGGCACACCATGCAAGCGAATAATTTCACGAAAGAACAAATCAGCAACATTAACAACATCATCGCTTTTATGACATGGTATAAAGTGTGCCATTTTGAGAATCTATCCACGACAACAAATATGCTATCCTCCCTTCTTTGTTCGAGGTAAACCTAAAACAAAGTCCATAGATATATCCTCCCAAGGAACACTAGAGTGCGAGCAAAGGCATATATAAACCATGAGGATTGAGTCGTGACTTAGCTTTTTGACATGTAGTGCAGTGAGCAACAAAACGCTCAACATCCGTCTCATCTTTGGCCAAAAGAAATGTGTAGCTAGTATATCCTCGGTCTTCTTCACGCCAAAGTGTCCCATTAGTCCTCCTCCATCGCCTCCTGCAACAACAAAAGGCGAACGGAGCTAGCTGGAATGCATAGCTTGTTAGAACGAAACAAATCCATCATTAATGACGAACTTGTTCCATGTTCTACCTTCTTTACAATTCTGCAATACATCTTTAAAATCAGCATCATGCACATATTGATCTTTGATGGTCTCCAAACCAAATATTTTGAAGTCAAGTTGTGAAAGCATAGTATAGCGACGAGACAATGCATCGGCAATAACATTTTCTTTACCCTTCTTGTGTTTAATGACATAAGGGAAAGTCTCATTGAATTCAACCCATTTAGCATGTCTCGATTCAGTTTAGCTTGACTTTTAATATGTTTCAAAGATTCATGATCGAAATGTATAACAAATTCTTTGGGCCATAAATAATGTTGCCATGTTTCTAAAGTCCGAACAAGAGCATATAATTCTTTATCATAAGTAGAATAATTCAGACTAGGCCCACTCAATTTTTCGAGAAAAGTATGCAACAGGTTTGCCATCTTGTAATAACACACCTCCTAATCCAATTCCACTAGCATCACATTCAAGCTCAAAAGTCTTATTAAAATCGGGAAGTTGGAGTAAAGGGCATGTGTCAACTTAGCTTTCAATACCGTGAAGGCTTCTTCACATGCGGTACCCCAAACAAAAGGCACATCCTTCTTTGTAAGCTCGTTGAGAGGTGCAGCAATGGTGCTGAAATCTCTCACAAAACGCCTATAGAAACCAGCGAGGCCAAGAAACTCCTCACTTGTGTGACCGTTTTGGGCTGCGGCCAACTCTCAATAGCTTCAATCTTGGCTTTATCAACTTCAATTCCTGTGGAGTAACAACATAGCCAAGAAAAGATACTCGATCGGTGCAAAAGGTGCACTTCCCAAGGTTACCAAACAAGCGTGCATCACGTAGAGCATTAAAAACAACACGTAAATGTTCCAAATGTTCTTCCAAAGATTTGCTATAAATCAGTATATCATCAAAATAAACTACCACAAATCGTCCAATGAAAGCACGTAAAACTTCGTTCATTAATCTCATGAAAGTACTAGGTGCATTAGTTAACCCAAAAGGCATGACTAACCACTCATATAATCCAAACTTAGTTTTAAATGCTGTTTTCCATTCATCTCCCAATTTCATACGAATTTGATGGTATCCACTCATAAATCAACTTTGGAGAATATTGTAGAGCCACTCAATTCATCAAGCATATCATCTAGCCTAGGAATAGGGTGGCGATAACGAATAGTAATATTATTGATGCCTCTACAATCAACACACATCGTGGCGTACCATCCTTTTTCGGCACTAGAATAATAGGAACAGCACAAGGACTAAGGGATTCGCGTATATAACCTTTGTCGAGCAGCTCACATGCTTGACGCATAATCTCCTTCGTCTCCTCTGGATTGATGCGGTATGGTGCACGGTTGGGTAATGATGCACCGGAATTAAGTCAATTTGATGCTCAATCCCTCGAATAGGTGGTAATCCGGTGGCACGTCTTGTGGAAAGACGTCGGCGAACTCTGCAAAATGTTAGTGACAGCGGGGGCAAAGAGGAAAACACGTCCTCGAATGAAAATAATGCCTCTTTGCACACAAAAGCATAGCAAATAGATTTGCCAAAATCTAGCTCATCAATATCAGATTTGGTGGCAAGTAAACATGCACTTTTCAATTTAATTTCGTAAGCAACGATAGATGGTTTATTATTAGGCTTCATGTGTTGCTCAAATTCTTTTGCCACAATCTGATTTTCACTCTTATTTTTCTCTGTTTTGCTTTATTAGCTCTATTAATATCATCTTTCAAAATGGACTCGAGTCATAGGAAGCAAAGTAATATTTTATCCTTATGAACAAGAGTATCTTGATTGTTTCTACCATGGTGTCTGAATTTTTATCAAATTGCCATGGTCTACCAAGTAACAAGGAACATGCTTGCATAGGTACCACATCACAATCAACATAATCAGCATATGTAGAGATACTAAAATGCACACGAGCAGTCGTGTTACCTTCACCTTGCATTTGTTGTTGAACCATTGGATGTAGTAAGGATGTGGATGTGGTCTTGTGGTGAGAGATAGCTTCTCCACCATCTCCATGCTAGCCAAATTGTTGCAGCTCCTCCATCTATGATGGCCTTGAATAGAACGTTCCTTCACAACTCCTTTGTATGGAACAAATTATGCCTCTGATTTTGCTCGACTTGTGTAACCTGCACACTCAAAACACGTTGAGCAACTAAACATTCATACTGTCGGCATCTTGACAGCCATGTATTGTGTCTCATGATCAGAATCATCTCCACCGTGTTCCTCATGTGTAATAAGAGCCAAAGTCTCCTCATCATAGTCACTAGCGGACTCATACCCACCATCCTCGTGCAATCATCACACGCTGAGATTTGCATTCTCTGCAAAAATGTCCTCTTCCCTTACAACGACGACAAATAATATCACTTGTGTGCCTGTTGGCGCCCATGGAAGAAGAGCTCTGTGCAGCCCAGCGGTGTGCTCTTGGCATATAGTGGTGGTTGTGCACCTTTCTTGTATCACGGTTGGAGGTGGCACTGAAGGCGGTGATGGTGCGGTGGAAGTAGATGATGCGTGGTGTCCATGATGAAGGTCGACCTGCGAGAAAAGTTAGTGCGGCGCCAATGCTGTCGATCCTGCACTTCACGTTCAGCTTTACAAGCAAGATGGAATAAGCAGTGATATTATTATAATCCTTATAGTCTAGAATGGTGCGAATCTCTCTATTTAATCCACCGAAAAACGTGCAAGCATAGCTTCATTCTCCTCAACAATACCACATCTAATCAAGCCAGTTTGCAATTCACGATAATATTCTTCTACAATTTTTCCTTGTCTTAAACGCTGCAATTTTGAAGTAATTCACGTTGATAATATGGTGGAACCAACGAGTCGCATAGCAGTTTTCAAAGCAGCCCAAGTAGCTGGAGCAGGATATAATCTACAATGTTAGGACCACCAAACACATGCAAAGCTAGTGAAAGCACAAACAATGAGCGAGAACACGTCTCTCCTCGGGATATTGTAAACATGTAAATCGTTGTTCAGTTTCTAACTCCCAAGTAAGATACATATCGGGAACATATCTACCCTCAAATGGTGGAATATTCAATTTCAGTTTAGGGAGATGGTCATGATCGCGTACTGAGGGGAGCCCTAACATTGCCATTATTTGCATGTGGGCGACACGGTGGTTGTGGTGCTGGTGGTTGCACGTAGTTACGATGTTGATCAACCTCATCCTCGTAATCTTCCACATAATCATCCTCGTCGGTACCAAAGCGGCAGCGATGGCGAGGAGCCAAAGAAGCACCAACAGCGATGGCAGCGGCACCAAATTTTGTCTGGCTCAATAGGAACACGCTGAGCTCGTCCATACCGATTCGGAAGGCGTAGTTGTTGTCGTTCAGAGTGCGATAGGTGCAGCCGCGGTGGTTGTGGAAAAGCGCGAGCAATTCATCAAACTTGCTATCAAGCTTTGTTTCAAGCGTCTTCTCAATGCCATCTATCTTCTCCATGGCCTCGTCAAATCTGTTTACCACATCTTGCACCTGTCCAATCATCATTTGCTGAAACTTATCATGTAGCTGTTTGTTTGTCGAGTTCTCCCAATCAGTCTCATCGGCTGTGTTCCTGCCATGGTTAGCAGCAATAGAAACACACAAGAATATGATCCTCTGAGACTACTAGGAAGTGGTGGTGGTGGTGTGGTGGGCAGTCACAAATCCGTGAAGCAAATCTCAAATTCTTACGGTTCTTACCCGGCAGCGGTGGTGATCGGCAACCGTTGTAGTCAAAACTCTCAAAGCTTGGCTATAGCGATTACGGGGAGAATCAAGCATACGACGTAGATGTATGTGGAGCTGGGAAGGCTTATAATATGGTAGCAAAAAGAATTGACAATAATCAAATCGGAGATGCAAAGTTGAATAAGCGCTCAACGACGCGATCTTGTCTTGGTCCTAGGCTGAACCGTGCTAGAGACGCGAGCCTAGAACACTAACAAAATCACGGCGCTGCGTAAACAAAGGAAAAGCACACTCTGAAATTTTTTTCGCTTTTTTTTTTTTGCTTTTTTTTTTGCTTTTTTTTTTTTTTTGCGAAAAATCACTATAATGGCGAGTGTCTCAAAACTCTTCCAGTCAAAGCGACGGGATGGGCACGAAATTTTTTCGACCAAATTTTTTTTTTTTTTGCTCGGACCCAAAAAGCTGAAGCGGGTCAAAAAACTTTCTATAACGGCGGCTCAATACGCTTAGAAACACCTAAAAATAGGATAGCGGAAAAATTTTTATCCGTGTCGTTTTTTTTTTGAAACCAACCTCTTCTACGGACGGCAAAAGATTGCTGAATCGAAACCTACTCGGACAAGGAAACACGAATCGGAAATTAGATGGATCCGAAAACAAATCTAATATGCAAGGAACTTCGGATTGGTGGTGGATATATGGTGGTGGTATATGGCAGCGGTGGTGGTATATGGCAGCGGTGGTGGTATATGGATCAGATTGAGCGGAGGCGGATAAGCGGTGGTGGTAGATGGCGAGGCGATGATGATGGTGCGGCGGCGTGACAACTTATGACGAACTCGAAACTCTAAAGACTAGACTCTAAGACCAAAGACTCGACACGGCGATGCAACCGCAAATTCAACAACGCAAATCTGAAAAAGATTATGCAAAGGCTCAGATTGGTTCGGATATGATGACCTAACCCTAATTTTTTTGGCTTTTTAAGTGGACTGTAGGTATGAAGAACAGACTCGATCTAAACTACGAAAACTGCAAAATCTCACCGAGCAACACGGAAATCGATACCACTTGATAGAGGCAAAGGTGTCCGTGTTTCGATGAGATGGTGGATTTCGCTTTGGTGGAAGTCGACTTTGACGATCCGACTACTGAGCGTCTGCGAGGGCGTCGCGCCTTATGTCGCTAAACCAACTCCGAGAGGTTATTGACCACGCGCGAACACGATCAACGACCACGAGGGTCTATTTCCTGCGAGCAAACGAAGAACAAGCAAGCTGAGATTGCAATCTGGATATCGCGAATATAAGATGAAAGCTTTATTGATCAAGGTGGGGTTACTGTGGCGCCTTTATGCAGTCGTTGAACACAAGCGAAATGCTGCGAAGTTGCAGCTATGGCGAACTTTTGATCTAAACAAAACCCAAGTCTAAGCGGTGCCCTAAGGGCTGTATATATGGAGGAAGAGGGTGAATTTCGTGGCCCTTGGTGGAGGGTCGAAACTAACCCTATCTCTTGTTTCCCCACACATACGGACTCTAAAATAGCCTATACTAATGTATTTCGAAATTACATGGGCTGGCCCAATAATAAGGTGACGCAGCACCTAGAATAGCCTATGGACGAATATTATGAAGTGGCATCTTGTATATTTCGTCCAAGGCTTCATGCACTCCTTATGGTGGCTTCAAAGTCCTGAAATCATCACTTGTAACTCCGTTCTTGATCTCCTTGCGCATGCCATCAACTCCATGGGTGTTCTTGCTCCAATGTTCATCCTTCTCCAAGCTAGGCCCTTCATTTGTAAGCAAAACAAATGTATCCAATTTAAGCGACATCATATTCTCATGAACATTAGAATCATTACCAAGAAAGCGAAAGTACACAGTAATTTAGTTGGCGTCTTGTGAGCTCTAGTAATTGGTCCAGTATGTATAGCAGCAGGGGCTGTGGGTGTAACAATGGTATTGATGTCCTCATCAAATGATGTTCTTTGACTTTCAGGGCCAAAAAGTCCTGCTTAAGGCTGAAATTGAGGGTACTCCGGGCCTCCTGGCGCAAGTGGGGTGTATTTTTTGGATTTGCGCCCTCGCTGGGAGCAGTTTGAGTACTTGTGGGTCTGACACGGACTCCGAATGACAAAATTATGACCGTTTTAGTGAACATCTCTCCATTCTATGGCAGTCCTTGAAAGTACTTCATTTACTCATGCGCGTTTTGCCTGACTGTCCCAAAATTTCTTGTCCTCTATAGTGGAGATATCGTTTCCACATATATATTGACCGATGCCAAGAATGCCGTTTTGTTCTTGGCTTTCACGCGCATGAGTTACAGCATGCCATCTGACGAATACAAGGAAAATAAGGCATATAGCCGCTGGATTTTCTTAATTCTGACCAAATGAGATTGCCGGATCATAAAGCATCTGCGAAAGGTACATTTGTCCCTACCAGGGGCTAATATCTATAAGCAACATAATCTCTCGAATTTCCTTCAAAAGGAAGTGCCTATGGGTTGAAACTTGTCTTAAAAACAATGACGAATGATGTTCTTTGACTTTCGGGGCCAAAAGTCCTGCTTAAGGCCGTGTTTGAGGTACTCTAGGCTTCTGGCGCAAGCGAGTATTTTCTAGATTCGCTTTTCGCTTGCGTGCGATTTGAGTACTTATGGGTCCGACACGGACTCAAATGACAAAATTATGACCGTTTTAGTGAACATCTCTCCATTCTATGGCGGTCCTTGAAAGTACTTCATTTTCTCGTGCGCTTTTTGCTGGCCCCAAAATTTCTTGTCCTCTATAGTGGAATATCGTTTCGCATATATATTGACCGATGCCGAGAATGCCCTTTTGTTCTTGGCTTTCCGTGCGAGTTCTGACATGCCATCCGACGAAAACAAGGAGAATAAGGCATATAGCCGCTGGTTTTTCTTCAATTCTGACCATATGAGATTGCGGATCATAGAGCATCTGCGAAAGGTACGTTTGTCCCTACCGAGGGGCTAATGTCTATAAGCAACATAATCTCTCGAATTTCCTTCAAAAGGAAGTGCCAATGGGTTCAGAAACTTGTCTGAAAAACAGCGACGAATGATGTTCTTTGACTTTCAGGGCCAAAAAGTCATGCTTAAGGCTGAAATTAAGGGTACTCCGGGCCTCCTGGCGCAAGTGGGGAGTATTTTTTGGATTCAGACCCTCGCCGGGAGCAGTTTGAGTACTTGTGGGTCTGACACGGACTCCGAATGACAAAATTATGACCGTTTTAGTGAACATCTCTCCATTCTATGGTAGTCCTTGAAAGTACTTCATTTACTCGTGCGCTTATTGCCTGACTGCCCCAAAATTTCTTGTCCTCTATAGTGGAGATATCGTTTCCTCATATATATTGACCGGTGCAAGGAATGCCCTTTTGTTTCTTGGCTTTCACGCGCATGAGTTACAGCATGCCATCTGACGAAAACAAGGAAAGTAAGGCATATAGCCGCTGGATTTTCTTGAATTTACGGCCAAATGAGATTGCCCGGATCAAAAAGCATCTGCAGAAAGGTACGTTTGTCCCTAACAGGGGGGCTAATGTCTATAAGCAACATAATCTCTCGAATTTACTTCAAAAGGAAGTGCTTATGGGTTCAGAAACTTGTCTTAAAAACAGCGACGAATGATGTTCTTTGACTTTCAGGGCCAAAAAGTCCTGCTTAAGGCCGTATTTGAGGGTACTCTAGGCATCCTGGCGCAAGCGAGGAGTTTTTTCTAGAGTCGCACACTCGCCGCGTGCAGTTTGAGTACTTGTGGGTCCGACACGGACTCCGAATGACAAAATTATGACCGTTTTAGTGAACATCTCTCCATTCTATGGCGGTCCTTGAAAGTACTTGATTTTCTCGTCGCTTTTTGCTGGCCCCAAAATTTCTTGTCCTCTATAGTGGAATATCGTTTCCACATATATATTGACCGATGCGAGGAATGCCCTTTTCTTCTTGGCTTTCACGTTACACGAGTTCTGACATGCCATCCGCGAAAACAAGGAGAATAAGGAATATATCCGCTGGATTTTCTTCAATTCTGACCAAATGAGATTGCGGGATCATAGAGCATCTGCAGAAAGGTACATTTGTCCCTACCAGGGGGGCTAATGTCTATAAGCAACATAATCTCTCGAATTTCCTTCAAAAGGAAGTGCCAATGGGTTCAGAAACTTGTCTGAAAAACAGCGACGAATGATGTTCTTTATCTTTCAGGGCCAAAAAGTCCTGCTTAAGGCCGTATTTGAGGGTACACCAGGCCTCCTGGCGCAAGCGGGTAGTATTTTCTGGATTCACGCGCTCGCCGGGAGCAGTTTGAGTACTTGTGGGTCCGACACGGACTCCGAATGACAAAATTATGACCGTTTTAGTGATCATCTCTCCATTCTATGGCAATCCTTGAAAGTACTTCATTTTCTCGTGCGCTTTTTGCCTGACTGCCCCAAAATTTCTTGTCCGCTATAGTGGAGATATCGTTTCCACATATATATTGACCGATGCCAGGAATGCCCTTTTGTTCTTGGCTTTCACGCATGAGTTCTGACATGCCATCCGTGAAAACAAGGAGAATAAGGCATATATCCGCTGGATTTTCTTCAAATTCTGACCAAATGAGATTGCTCGGATCATAGAGCATCTGCAGAAAATACGTTTGTCCCTACCAGGAGCTAATGTCTATAAGCAACATAATCTCTCGAATTTCCTTCAAAAGGAAGTGCCAATGGGTTCAGAAACTTGTCTGAAAAACAGCGACGAATGATGTTCTTTGACTTTAGGGCCAAAAAGTCCTGCTTAAGGCTGAAATTGAGGGTACTCCGGGCCTCCTGGCGCAAGTGGGGTGTATTTTTTGGATTTGCGCCCTCGCTGGGAGCAGTTTGAGTACTTGTGGGTCTGACACGGGCTCTGAATGACAAAATTATGACCGTTTTAGTGAACATCTCTCCATTCTATGGCAGTCCTTGAAAGTACTTCATTTACTCATGCGCTTTTTGCCTGACTGCCTCAAAATTTCTTGTCCTCTATAGTGGAGATATCGTTTCCACATATATATTGACCGATGCCAAGAATGCCCTTGTTCTTGGCTTTCCGCGCATGAGTTCTGACATGCCATCGTAGCGAAAACAAGGAAAATAAGGCATATAGCATTGGATTTTCTTAATTCTGACCAAATAAGATTGCCGGATCATAAAGCATCTGCGAGAAAGTACGTTTGTCCCTACCGAGGGGCTAATATCTATAAGCAACATAATCTCTCGAATTTCCTTCAAAAGGAAGTGCCTATGGGTTCAGAAACTTGTCTTAAAAACAGCGACGAATGATGTTCTTTGACTTTCAGGGCCAAAAAGTCCTGCTTAAGGCCGTGTTGAGGTACTCTAGGCCTCTGGCATAGCGAGAGTATTTTCTAGATTCGCACACTTCATGGCGTGCAGTTTGAGTACTTGTGGGTCCGACACGGACTCGAGTGACAAAATTATGACCGTTTTAGTGAACATCTCTCCATTCTATGGCGGTCCTTGAAAGTACTTCATTTTCTCGTGCGCTTTTTGCTGGCCCCAAAATTTCTTGTCCTCTATAGTGGAATATCGTTTCCACATATATATTGACCGATGCCGGAATGCCCTTTTGTTCTTGGCTTTCACTGCACGATTCTGACATGCCATCCGGCGAAAACAAGGAGAATAAGGCATATAGCATTGGATTTTCTTCAATTCTGACCAAATGATATTGCGGATCATAGAGAATCTGCAGAAAGGTACGTTTGTCCCTACCAAGGGGGCTAATGTCTATAAGCAACATAATCTCTCGAATTTCCTTCGAAAAGAAGTGCCAATGGGTTCAGAAACTTGTCTGAAAAACAGCGACGAATGATGTTCTTTGATTTTCAGGGCCAAAAAGTCCTGCTTAAGGCTGAAATTAAGGGTACTCCGGGCCTCCTGGCGCAAGTGGGGAGTATTTTTTGGATTCACACCCTCGCCGGGAGCAGTTTGAGTACTTGTGGGTCTGACACGGACTCCGAATGACAAAATTACGACCGTTTTAGTGAACATCTCTCCATTCTATGGCAGTCCTTGAAAGTACTTCATTTACTCGTGCGCTTTTTGCCTGACTGACCCAAAATTTCTTCTCCTCTATAGTGGAGATATCGTTTCCACATATATATTGACCGATGCCAGGAATGCCGTTTTGTTCTTGGCTTTCCGCAGCGCATGAGTTCTGACATGCCATCCGGCGAAAACAAGGAAAATAAAGCATATAGCATTGGATTTTGTTGAATTCTGACCAAATGAGATTGCCCGGATCAAAAAGCATCTGCAGAAAGGTACGTTTGTCCCTAACAGGGGGGCTAATGTCTATAAGCAACATAATCTCTTGAATTTACTTCAAAAGGAAGTGCCTATGGGTTCAGAAACTTGTCTTAAAAACAGCGACGAATGATGTTCTTTGACTTTCAGGGCCAAAAAGTCCTGCTTAAGGCCGTATTTGAGGGTACTCTAGGCATCCTGGCGCAAGCGAGGAATATTTTCTAGATTCGCACACTCGCCGCGTGCAGTTTGAGTACTTGTGGGTCCGACACGGACTCCGAATGACAAAATTATGACCGTTTTAGTGAACATCTCTCCATTCTATGGCAGTCCTTGAAAGTACTTGATTTTCTCGTGCGCTTTTTGCCTGACCGCCCCAAAATTTCTTGTCCTCTATAGTGGAGATATTGTTTCCACATATATATTGACCGATGCCAGGAATGCCCTTTTCTTCTTGGCTTTCACGTGCACGATTCTGACATGCCATCCGGCGAAAACAAGGAGAATAAGGCATATATCCGCTGGATTTTCTTCAATTTATGGCCAAATGAGATTGCCGGATCATAGAGCATCTGCAGAAAATACGTTTGTCCCTACCAGAGGCTAATGTCTATAAGGAACATAATCTCTCAATTTCCTTCAAAAGGAAGTGCCAATGGGTTGAAACTTGTGCGAAAAACAACAACTAATGATGTTCTTGACTTTCGGGGACAAAAGTCCTGCTTAAGGCCGTGTTGAGGTACTCCGGGCCTCTGGCGCAAGCGGGAGTGTTTTCGGATTCACGTGCTCTTGCGGCAGTTTGAGTACTTGTGGGTCCGACCACGGACTCGAATGACAATATTATGACCGTTTTAGTGAACATCTCTCGAATCTATGGCGGTCCTTGAAAGTACTTCATTTTCTCGTGCACTTTTGCTGATTGTCCCAAAATTTCTTGTCCTCTATAGAAGATATCGTTTCCACATATACATTGACCGATGCAGGAATGCCCTTTTGTTTTGGCTTTCACGCGCATGAGTTCTGACATGCCATCCGGCGAAAACAAGGAGAATAAGGCATATATCCGCTGGATTTTCTTCAAATTCTGACCAAATGAGATTGCTCGGATCATAGAGCATCTGCGAGAAAATACGTTTGTCCCTACCGAGGGGCTAATGTCTATAAGCAACATAATCTCTCGAATTTCCTTCAAAAGGAAGTGCCAATGGGTTGAAACTTGTCAAAAAGCAGAGGCGAATGATGTTCTTTGACTTTCGGGGCCAAAAGTCCCGCTTAAGGCTGAAATTGAGGTACTCGGGCCTCTGGCGCAAGTGGGGTGTATTTTTGGATTACGATAGGCGGGGTGTCCGATCTTTCGATGAGATGATAACTATCGATTTGGTGGAGCGACTTTGGCGATCCGACTACAAGCGTGCCTGACGTTGCGCCTTAGCAATCGCTAAACCAACTCGAGAGGTTATTGAACACGCGGAGCACAATCAACGACCACGAAGGTCTATTCCTGCAAGCAATCGAAGAACAAGCAAGAATATGATAAAAGCAATCTGAATATTGCGGTATGTATGAAGTATTGATAAAGGTGGGGATCCGTAAGCGGTCTTGGTGCAGTCGTTGGACACAAGCGAAGTACGAAGTTGCAATGGCTAACTTTAACTAAACAAATCCCAAGGAAAAGCTACTAGATGGATCTACTTATATAGGAGCAAGGGGTGGCGGCCAAGGAGGTGGGAGGACGTCCCAAGGCAGCCTAAAACTAACCCTAGGTCGTACAAGGCCAATGGGCCCAAGTGGAGATGGCGTAACACCTTTGGACTTGTTGTTTGACTCGGATTCTGGTGCAGCGTCAGATTGTTTCGTCCATAACTCAATACTCCGGACGGATTTTAAGGTGATTCCAGTTGTGCTGGAAAGAGCATGAAATCTACTTTCCAACAAAAAAAGAATCACCCAATTCAGAGTCCGTATGAAAAAGTTGTTGGCGTTTTGAGTCAGGTATGTGCATGCAGTCCGAATCTGAATCCGAACGTGAGAGACTTGGACTCTATCTTCTCTTGGGCCAAAAGTGACGTGAGAGGACTTTTGAACAGCAAATAAACATCTCTTTCTTCCTTATCTTCATATGTGGATTGTACAAATGTCCCATACACCTGCAATTAGACAAAACACAAAAGTGTGTGAAGTATTTTTTTACGGATAACATAAATAGATTATTGAATAGTTTGCACTAGAAATCACGACAAATATGCATGTATGCAATATTTTTGGTCATATACAAGGTACTCATGTCCTCATCATCCTCCTTTTTGAAAATAAAGCCGTCCTCGGCGTTGCTTATCTGAAATGTGGCTAACAAAAGAGACAAGGTGTACATGTTGTATATGTATCGTCATCCATTTTACTTCCCTTGATTTTTGCATATATGACACATGAATAGATGAGTAACTTGCATAGTTCATAAAATCTAAAGCCAAGAAATTAGCACAAGAACTAGAAGGCATGAAAATATTGCAAATCAGTTTGCACATATAAGTGAAGCTCTTATTTATTTCAAAAGATTGACAATGTTCATCATTAAACCATCCCAACATTGGTGAATAAACCTTATTTGAATCAAATTTACATGCTACAACATGCTTAGATAAGCAAACATGCAATGAGTCATTCGACACAGAATCATCACCAAGATTAGAGGTCATATCAAAACGATTAAACATTGATTCTTTTGCATCAACAGTTAATTCAATTGGTGCTCTCAAAATTGTTGGTATTTCAGTTGTTTGATCACATGGCATAGTCAAATTATCAACATAATCCTCAAAAATAGGTGGTGTGATCAAAGTAGTGGGTAGCTCAACACATGATGTATTCAAGTTAACTAGGGATGCATCATTCTCATGTGAAGTTATATCATCAATACCTTTACTGTTACCTTATCGCATAAAGCGTGGCTGATGTAATTCTGAGGCGTAGACAATGCACCATACTCTTGAGATGATGTCACGCTCCGAGGTGGGGCTGCTCTAGTAGGTGCAACGGTGGAGGAACCAACCGGCGGTGGTGAGCATGAACTGGAATTGTAGTTGTTGTAGTCACCCAATGCATCCTCCTGTAACTGTCTCTCAAAGGTACAAGCACGAACATACATACCGATAATGCAATGAGGAATATCTTGAAATCTTGCACGAATATCATGGTTCAAACCACCAAAAATCTATTCATTGTATCATTCTCAGATTCTTCTATGTCACAATGATGTATATAAGATTTGAACTCTTGGTAGTAAGCATGAGCAGTGTTATTGCCTTGTTTAAATTGTTCAAATTTGCGAAGCAATTCACGGCGATAGTAAGGAGGGAAAAATTGTTTTCTCATTACATCTTTCAAATCTTTCCAAGTTGTGGGTTGGTTATCAATGTTTTTCTTACAATGCACATTCCACCAAGCGAAGCAAAACCAGTAAATACTCTAGTGGCAGCTCGTACTCGCTCAAGTTCGAAAAAGCCATGGTGACTAAAAACTTGTTCTACTTCAAGCTCCCAAGCTAGATAAATAGCAGGATTAAATCTACCCACAAATGGCGGCAAAGAGCTAACTTTGGCCATGTGCTTGTGTGTGTTGTTCCAACTCTCGTGATGGTGAAGATGTGTTAAATCGTCCAAGAACTTCTATCTCGAAACCTGTCATGATTAGTAGAAACAAGAAACAAAATCAAAAATAATGTTCCTATAACTACTAGGATGTGGTGGTAAAATGCTCACGATAAAGCAAATATCAATGTCTTACAAGTTCTTACCATGCAGCAGAGGCGGTGATCGGCAACCAGCGGTGTCAAGTAACTCGAATATTGAGTAAAGCGATTGCGGGGAGGCGTCGTATACACGTGTAGAAATATGTGGAGCTGGTTGGCTATATATGGTAGCAAAAGATTAGCAATAATCAATTCAAAGATGCAATGTTGAATAAGCGCTCAACGACGATCTTGTGCTGGTCCTAGGCTGGACCGGACTAGAGGCGAGCCTAGAACACTAATGAGGTTCTGACATAGCACAACTAGCATCAATGAAGGATACTAAGTAGCTCTTGACAGCAAGATATAAGTGAAGATCACAATGGTAGTGAAGATAATGATGAAAAACAACTACCAAGCAGGACATACAACAAATCTCTCTCCAACTTTCCTCTTGAAAAGTTTGAGCCAATTTTCTGATAAATTTTCAAAGAATGCTACTAACTCAAGCTTTCCAATGCAAAAAGAATCACTCAATTCCGAACTGATATGAGGAGTCAAAGAATTCTAAAACTGGCGTGAAAAATTGGAATAATCTGTGTTCACGAACTTTAGAGGGCAAAAAGACCTATTTAGAAGCCGATTTTGAGGTGTGAAATAATGAACTAGCTTCTGCAACTATTTAGATGCGCCTCGTCGCTAGCTTCAATTTGAGTACTCACGGAGCCAAAACGGACTTCGTATGAGGAAGATACACCTGTTTTACTGAACAGTCATAAAACAGATTCAATCCGAATTCAGTGCGAGATTGATTCTAGATAGATCCGTTTTTTCTTCTCTTTTTTTTTCTCACGCTTTTTTTCCTTTTTCTTCTCTCTCTTTTTCTTTTTTTCTTTCCTTTTTTCTCTCTTTTTTCTCTCTTTTTTCTCTCTTTTTTTCTCCCTCTTTCCAAGACAAACTAGATAAGATGCAGATTGGATCGGCGAAGATGTGAATGACCTCAACTATGATTATGACAATGAGCAGGTCGTAGCACATGGTGAAATTAATAGATGGGATGGTGGACAGCGGAAGGGATAATGATGCAGCGGGCGTGACTAATGTGAACTGAACTTCGAAACTCTAAAGGAACTAGACACTAAGACCAGCAACTAACACGACGATGCAACCGATAATTCAACTATGCAAGCAATGAATAGAAAATTGCAAAGGCTCGGTGGCTTGGATAAAGGTTGAACATATCTAACTTTTTTGTGGCTTTTTCATGGACTGTAGGTATGAATGATGGATCGATCTAAACTATGAAAAACTGTAAAATCTCACGAAGCAACTGGAAAGCGATACCACTTGATAGGCGGGGTGTCCCGATCTTTCGATGAGATGATAACTATCGATTTGGTGGAGCGACTTTGGCGATCCGACTACAAGCGTGCCTGACGTTGCGCCTTAGCAATCGCTAAACCAACTCAGAGAGGTTATTGAACACGCCGGAGCACAATCAACCTGACCACGAAGGTCTATTCCTGCAAGCAATCGAAGAACAAGCAAGAATATGATAAAAGCAATCTGAATATTGCGGTATGTATGAAGTATTGATAAAGGTGGGGATCCGTAGCGGTCTTGGTGCTGTCGTTGGACACAAGCGAAGTACGAAGTTGCAATGGCTAACTTTTAACTAAACAAATCCCAAGGGAAAAGCTACTAGATGGATCTACTTATATAGGAGCAAGGGGTGGCGGCCAAGGAGGTGGGAGGACGTCCCAAGGCAGCCTAAAACTAACCCTAGGTCGTACAAGGCCAATGGGCCCAAGTGGAGGTGACGTAACACCTTTGGACTTGTAGTTTGACTCGGATTCTGGTGCAGCGTCAGATTGTTTTGTCCACAACTCAACGCTCCGGACGGATTTTAAGGTGATTCCAGTTGTGCTGGAAAGAGCATGAAATCTACTTTCCAACAAAAAAAGAATCACCCAATTCAGAGTCCGTATGAAAAAGTTGTTGGCGTTTTGAGTCAGGTATGTGCATGCAGTCCGAATCTGAATCCGAACGTGAGAGACTTGGACTCTATCTTCTCTTGGGCCAAAAGTGACGTGAGAGGACTTTTTGAACAGCAAATAAACATCTCTTTCTTCCTTATCTTCATATGTGGATTGTACAAATGTCCCATACACCTGCAATTAGACAAAACACAAAAGTGTGTGAAGTATTTTTGTTCGGATAACATAAATAGATTATTGAATAGTTTGCACTAGAAATCACACGACAAATATGCATGTATGCAATATTTTTGGTCATATACAAAGTACTCATGTCCTCATCAGATTAGCACCCTCTTGGGGACAGTTTGAGTACTTGTGGATTGCGACACGGACTCCTAATGACAAAATTATGACCGTTTTAGTGAACATCTCTCCATTCTATGGCGGTCCTTGAAAGTACTTCATTTACTCATGCGTTTTTGCTGGCCCCCCAAAATTTCTTGTCCTCTATAGTGGAATATCGTTTCCACATATATGTTGAACGATGCCAAGAATGCCCTTTTGTTCTTGGCTTTCACGCGCATGAGTTCTGACATGCCATCGGCGAAAACAAGGAAAATAAGGCATATAGCATTGGATTTTCTTAATTCTGACCAAATGAGATTGCCGGATCATAAAGCATCTGCGAAAATACGTTTGTCCCTACGAGGGGCTAATATCTATAAGCAACATAATCTCTCGAATTTCCTTCAAAAGGAAGTGCCAATGGGTTGAAACTTGTCGAAAAAGCAGACTAATGATGTTCTTGACTTTCGAGGACAAAAGTCACCTTAAGGCCGTGTTGAGGGTACTCGGGCATCCTGGCACAAGCGGGGAGTGTTTTCTGGATTCACGCGCTCTCCGCGAGCAGGTTGAGTACTTGTGGGTCTGACACGGACTCCGAATGACAATATTATGACCGTTTTAGTGAACATCTCTCGAATCTATGGCAGTCCTTGAAAGTACTTCATTTTCTCGTGCACTTTTTGCCTGATTGTCCCAAAATTTCTTGTCCTCTATAGAGAAGATATCGTTTCTACATATATATTGACCGATGCCAGGAATGCCCTTTTGTTCTTGGCTTTCACGTGCACGAGTTCTGACATGCCATCCGAGCGAAAACAAGGAGAATAAGGAATATATCCGCTGGATTTTCTTCAATTCTGACCAAATGAGATTGCGGATCATAGAGCATCTGCGAGAAAAGGTACATTTGTCCCTACCGAGGGCTAATGTCTATAAGCAACATAATCTCTCGAATTTCCTTCAAAAGGAAGTGCCAATGGGTTGAAACTTATGCGAAAAACAGCGACGAATGATGTTCTTTATCTTTCGAGGCCAAAAGTCACCTTAAGGCCGTGTTGAGGTACACCGGGCCTCTGGCGCAAGCGGGTAGTATTTTCTGGATTCACGCGCTCGCCGGGAGCAGTTTGAGTACTTGTGGGTCCGACACGGACTCCGAATGACAAAATTATGACCGTTTTAGTGATCATCTCTCCATTCTATGGCAATCCTTGAAAGTACTTCATTTTCTCGTGCGCTTTTTGCTGGCCCCCAAAATTTCTTGTCCTCTATAGTGGAATATCGTTTCCACATATATATTGACCGATGCCAGAATGCCCTTTTGTTCTTGGCTTTCCGCGCGCATGAGTTCTGACATGCCATCCGTGAAAACAAGGAGAATAAGGCATATATCCATTGGATTTTCTTCAAATTCTGACCAAATGAGATTGCTCGGATCATAGAGCATCTGTGAAAATACGTTTGTCCCTACCAGGGGAGCTAATGTCTATAAGCAACATAATCTCTCGAATTTCCTACAAAAGGAAGTGCCAATGGGTTCAGAAACTTGTCTGAAAAACAGCGACGAATGACGTTCTTTGACTTTAGGGCCAAAAAGTCCTGCTTAAGGCTGAAATTGAGGGTACTCCGGGCCTCCTGGCGCAAGTGGGGTGTATTTTTTGGATTTGTGCCCTCGCTGGGAGCAGTTTGAGTACTTGTGGGTCTGACACGGACTCTGAATGACAAAATTATGACCGTTTTAGTGAACATCTCTCCATTCTATGGCAGTCCTTGAAAGTACATCATTTACTCATGCGCTTTTTGCCTGACTGCCCCAAAATTTCTTGTCCTCTATAGTGGAGATATCGTTTCCACATATATATTGACCGATGCCAAGAATGCCCTTTTGTTCTTGGCTTTCCAGCGCATGAGTTCTGACATGCCATCCGGCGAAAACAAGGAAAATAAGGCATATAGCGCTGGATTTTCTTAATTCTGACCAAATGAGATTGCGGATCATAAAGCATCTGCGAAAAATCGTTTGTCCCAAAAAAAAATTTAAGGGTTTTTTTTTCCAAGGGAAAAAATTTTTTTTCCCGGGGGGGGTTATTTTTGGGGCCCCCCCAAAAAATTTTGGGTTTAGGGTTCCCAAAAATTTGGGCCTTTTAAAAAATTTTTCCCCCCCTTTTTTTTTTTTTTTTTAATGGGTTTTTGGTTTCCACCTTTTTTCCCGGGGAAAATTTTTTCCCTTTTTTTCCCCAAGGCCCTTTTTCCGGCCCGGGGGGCCCGGGAAAAAAAAAAAATTTTTTTTAAATTTCCAAAGAAGGGGGCCCTAAAAGGGGGGAAATGGGTTTTTTTTAAAAGGAAACCAAAATTTTTTTTCCCAAAGGGGTTTTTTTAAATTTGGGAAAACGGCAAGGGTTTTTTTTCGGGCCCGGCCCTTAAGGGTTTTTTTTTCCCCAAGGCCCTTTGGTAAGGGGTTTTTTTTTGAAAAATTTTTTTTCCCAAATTTGGGGAAAAAATTTTTTTTGGGTTTTTAATTTTTTTTTCCCTTAAATTTTTCTTTTTTTTAAAAAAATTTTTTTTTTTTGGTTTTTTTTAAAAAGGGGGGGTTTTTTTTAAAATTTTAAAATTTTCCAAATTCCGGCCAAAAAAGGGGAAAAAAATTTAAAATTTTCTTTTCCCAAAAGGGGTTTTTAAAAAAAAATTTTTTTTTAAAAAGGGGGTTTTAAAGCAAAAAATTTTAATTTCCTTTAAATTTTCCCCCTTTTTTAAAAAAAACCCCCTTTCGGGGGGGTTTTTGGATTTATTTGGGGCCCGGGAAACCTTTGGGTTTCCAAACCCCTTCCCCGGGGGTTTTTGGGGCCCCCCTTTTAAAAAACCTTTTTCCCTTTTCCTAACCCCCCTTTTTTTTTTTAATTTTTTTTTTTGGGGCCCAAAATTTTTTTTTGGGTTTCCCGGGAATTTTGACCCGGGGCCCCTTTTTGGTTTTGGGGTTTTTTTTTAAAAAAAAAGGGAAAAAATTTCCGGGAAATTTTTTTCCCCCGGGGGGAAATAAAAAATTTTAAAATTTTTAAAAGGGCCTAAGGGTTTAAAAAAAAACCCCCCTTTTTTTGGGAACCGGGGCCCTTGGAAAAAGGGGGGTTTTTTTTTAAAGGGGTTTTTAAAAATTGGGGGGGTTTTTTTGGGGGGGGGAAAACCCCAAAAAATTTTTTTTCCCCCCGGGGGAAAAAATTTTTTTGTGGCCCTTTTCCCCCCTTTCCTTGGTTTTTTAAAACCCCCTTTTTAAAAAATCCCTTTTGTTGGTTTCCCCCCCAAAAAAATTTTTTTTCCCTTTTTTAATTTAAAAAAACCGGAAAAAGGGGGAAAATTTTTTTTGGGGGTTAATTTTAAAAAAAATTCCAAAACCTTTTAAAAGGGGTTTTAAAAGCAAAAAAAAATTTTTTTTTTTTTTTTTAAAAAGGGGGGGTTTTTCCCGGGGTTTTTTCCCCCATTTGGGGGGCCCCGGGGCCGGGGAAATTTCGGGGGGGGTTTGGGGGGGGGAAACCCAAAAAAAAAAATTTTTTTCCCCCCCCAAAAAAAAAAATTTTTTTTGGGTTTTGCCCCTTTTTTTTTTAAAAAGGGGGGGGGCCCCCCTTTTTTTTGGTTTTTTTTGGGGGTTTGGGGGTTTTTAAAAAAATTTTTTTAAAAATTTTTTTTAAAAAAGGGGAAAAAGGGGGGGAAAAAAAAAGGGCCCAAATTTTCCCCCCGGGGGGAAAGGGGGGGGTTTTTAAAAAACCTTTGGGGGGGGGTTTTGGTTCCCCCCCGGGGGGGAAAAACCCCGGGGAAAAGGGGGAAAAATTTTAAAGGAATTAAAATCCCCAAAAAAAAAAAAACCCAATTTTTTAAAAAAAAAAAATTTTTTTTGGCGGTTTGGGGGGTTTTCCAAAACGGGGTTTTAAAACCCCTTTCCCCAAAAAAAAAAGGGTTTTTTGGAAAACCCCAAAAACCCCCCCCCTTTTTAAAAAATTTTTTAAAATGGGAAAAAAAAAAAAAAAAGGGGGGTTTTGGGCTAATATCTATAAGCAACATAATCTCTCAATTTCCTTCAAAAGGAAGTGCCAATGGGTTGAAACTTGTCGAAAAACAGCAACTAATGATGTTCTTTGACTTTCGGGGACAAAAGTCCTGCTTAAGGCTGTTGAGGTACTCCGGGCCTCTGGCACAAGCGGGAGTGTTTTTTGGATTCACGCGCTCTCCATCCGCAAGAGCAGTTTGAGTACTTGTGGGTCCGACACGGACTCCGAATAATGACAATATTATGACCGTTTTAGTGAACATCTCTCCAATCTATGGCGGTCCTTGAAAGTACTTCATTTACTCGTGCACTTTTTGCCTCTATATTGGATTGTCCCAAAATTTCTTGTCCTCTATAGAAGATATCGTTTCCACATATATATTGACCGATGCCCTACCGAATGCCCTTTTGTTCTTGGCTTTCATGCGCATGAGTTCTGACATGCCATCCGTGGGTGCGAAACAAGGAGAATAAGGCATATATCCGCACTGGATTTTCTTCAAATTCTGACCAAATGAGATTGCTCGGATCATAGAGCATCTGCAGAAAGGTACGTTTGTCCCTACCAGGGGGGCTAATGTCTATAAGAAACATAATCTCTCGAATTTCCTTCAAAAGGAAGTGCCAATGGGTTCAGAAACTTGTCTAAAAAACAGCGACGAATAATGTTCTTTGACTTTCAGGGCCAAAAAGTCCTGCTTAAGGCTGAAATTGAGGGTACTCCGGGCCTCCTGGCGCAAGTGGGGTGTATTTTTTGGATTCGCGCCCTCGCTGGGAGCAGTTTGAGTACTTGTGGGTCTGAGACGGACTCCGAATGACAAAATTATGACCGTTTTAGTGAACATCTCTCCATTCTATGGCGGTCCTTGAAAGTACTTCATTTACTCATGCGCTTTTTGCTGACCGCACCAAAATTTCTTGTCCTCTATAGTGGAGATATTGTTTCCACATATATATTGACCGATGCCAAGAATGCCCTTTTGTTCTTGGCTTTCACGCATGAGTTCTGACATGCCATCCGGCGAAAACAAGGAAAATAAGGCATATAGCGCTGGATTTTCTTAATTTACAGCCAAATGAGATTGCCGGATCATAAAGCATCTGCGAAAGATACGTTTGTCCCTACCAGGGGCTAATATGTATAAGCAACATAATCTCTCGAATTTCCTTCAAAAGGAAGTGCCTATGGGTTGAAACTTGTCTTAAAAACAGCGACGAATGATGTTCTTTGACTTTCGGGGCCAAAAGTCCTGCTTAAGGCCGTGTTGAGGGTACTCTAGGCCTCTGGCGCAGCGAGTATTTTCTAAATTCGCTTTTCGCGGCGTGCAGTTTGAGTACTTGTGGGTCCGACACGGACTCAAATGACAAAATTATGACCGTTTTAGTGAACATCTCTCCATTCTATGGCGTCCTTAAAAGTACTTCATTTTCTCGTGCGCTTTTTGCTGACCGCCCCAAAATTTCTTGTCCTCTATAGTGGAATATCGTTTCCACATATATATTGACCGATGCCAGAATGCCCTTTTCTTCTTGGCTTTCCGTGCACGAGTTACAACATGCCATCCGAAAAAACAAGGAGAATAAGGCATATAGCATTGGATTTTCTTCAATTCTACGACCAAATGAGATTGCCTTGATCATAGAGCATCTGCAGAAAAGTACGTTTGTCCCTACCAGGGGGGCTAATGTCTATAAGCAACATAATCTCTCGAATTTCCTTTAAAAGGAAGTGCCAATGGGTTCAGAAACTTGTCTGAAAAACAGCGACGAATGATGTTCTTTGACTTTCAGGGACAAAAAGTCCTGCTTAAGGCCGTATTTGAGGGTACTCCAGGCCTCCTGGCGCAAGCGGGGAGTGTTTTCTGGATTCACGTGCTCTTCGCGAGCAGTTTGAGTACTTGTGGGTCCGACACGGACTCCGAATGACAAAATTATGACCGTTTTAGTGAACATCTCTCCATTCTATGGCAGTCCTTGAAAGTACTTGATTTTCTCGTGCGCTTTGTGCCTGACTGCCCCAAAATTTCTTGTCCTCTATAGTGGAGATATTGTTTCCACATATATATTGACCGATGCCAGGAATGCCCTTTTCTTCTTCGCTTTCACGTGCACGAGTTACAGCATGCCATCCGACGAAAACAAGGAGAATAAGGCATATATCCGCTGGATTTTCTTCAATTTACGGCCAAATGAGATTGCCCGGATCATAGAGCATCTGCAGAAAGGTACGTTTGTCCCTACCAGCGGGGCTAATGTCTATAAGGAACATAATCTCTCGAATTTCCTTCAAAAGGAAGTGCCAATGGGTTCAGAAACTTGTCTGAAAAACAACAACTAATGATGTTCTTCGACTTCCAGGGACAAAAAGTCCAGCTTAAGGCCGTATTTGAGGGTACTCCAGGCCTCCTGGCGCAAGCGGGGAGTGTTTTCTGGATTCACGTGCTCTTCGCGAGCAGTTTGAGTACTTGTGGGTCCGACACGGACTCCGAATGACAATATTATGACCGTTTTAGTGAACATCTCTCGAATCTATGGCAGTCCTTGAAAGTACTTCATTTTCTCGTGCACTTTTGCCGATTGTCCCAAAATTTCTTGTCCTCTATAGAGAGATATCGTTTCCACATATACATTGACCGATGCCAGAATGCCCTTTTGTTCTTGGCTTTCACGCGCATGAGTTCTGACATGCCATCCGCGAAAACAAGGAGAATAAGGCATATATCCGGTGGATTTTCTTCAAATTCTGACCAAATGAGATTGCTCGGATCATAGAGCATCTGCAGAAAATACGTTTGTCCCTACCAGGGGCTAATGTCTATAAGCAACATAATCTCTCGAATTTCCTTCAAAAGGAAGTGCCAATGGGTTGAAACTTGTCCGAAAAAGCAGAGACGAATGATGTTCTTTGACTTTCAGGGCCAAAAAGTCCTGCTTAAGGCTGAAATTGAGGGTACTCCGGGCCTCCTGGCGCAAGTGGGGTGTATTTTTTGGATTCGCACCCTCGCCGGGAGCAGTTTGAGTACTTGTGGGTCTGACACGGACTCCTAATGACAAAATTATGACCGTTTTAGTGAACATCTCTCCATTCTATGGCAGTCCTTGAAAGTACTTCATTTACTCATGCGCTTTTTGCCTGACTGCCCCAAAATTTCTTGTCCTCTATAGTGGAGATATCGTTTCCACATATATGTTGAACGATGCCAAGAATGCCCTTTTGTTCTTGGCTTTCACGCGCATGAGTTACAGCATGCCATCTGACGAAAACAAGGAAAATAAGGCATATAGCCGCTGGATTTTCTTAATTCTGACCAAATGAGATTGCCGGATCATAAAGCATCTGCAGAAGATACGTTTGTCCCTACCGGGGGCTAATATCTATAAGCAACATAATCTCTCGAATTTCCTTCAAAAGGAAGTGCCAATGGGTTGAAACTTGTCCGAAAAAGCAGCAACTAATGATGTTCTTGACTTTCGGGGACAAAAGTCCCGCTTAAGGCCGTGTTGAGGGTACTCCAGGCCTCCTGGCACAAGCGGGGAGTGTTTTCTGGATTCACGCGCTCTCCGCGAGCAGTTTGAGTACTTGTGGGTCTGACACGGACTCCGAATGACAATATTATGACCGTTTTAGTGAACATCTCTCGAATCTATGGCAGTCCTTGAAAGTACTTCATTTTCTCGTGCACTTTTTGCCTGATTGTCCCAAAATTTCTTGTCCTCTATAGAGAAGATATCGTTTCCACATATATATTGACCGATGCCAGGAATGCCCTTTTGTTCTTGGCTTTCATGCGCATGAGTTACAGCATGCCATCCGGCGAAAACAAGGAGAATAAGGCATATATCCGCTGGATTTTCTTCAAATTTACGGCCAAATGAGATTGCTCGGATCATAGAGCATCTGCAAGAAAGTACGTTTGTCCCTACCAGGGGGCTAATGTCTATAAAAACATAATCTCTCGAATTTCCTTCAAAAGGAAGTGCCAATGGGTTCAGAAACTTGTCTAAAAAACAGCGACGAATAATGTTCTTTGACTTTTAGGGCCAAAAAGTCCTGCTTAAGGCTGAAATTGAGGGTACTCCGGGCCTCCTGGCGCAAGTGGGGTGTATTTTTTGGATTCGCGCCCTCGCTGGGAGCAGTTTGAGTACTTGTGGGTCTGAGACGGACTCCGAATGACAAAATTATGACCGTTTTAGTGAACATCTCTCCATTCTATGGCAGTCCTTGAAAGTACTTCATTTACTCATGCGCTTTTTGCCTGACTGCACCAAAATTTCTTGTCCTCTATAGTGGAGATATTGTTTCCACATATATATTGGCCGATGCCAAGAATGCCCTTTGTTCTTGGCTTTCCGCGCGCATGAGTTCTGACATGCCATCCGGCGAAAACAAGGAAAATAAGGCATATAGCGCTGGATTTTCTTAATTTACAGCCAAATGAGATTGCCCGGATCATAAAGCATCTGCAGAAAGGTACGTTTGTCCCTACCAGGGGGGCTAATATGTATAAGCAACATAATCTTTCAATTTCCTTCAAAAGGAAGTGCCTATGGGTTGAAACTTGTCTTAAAAACAATGACGAATGATGTTCTTTGACTTTCGGGGCAAAAGTCCTGCTTAAGGCCGTGTTGAGGGTACTCTAGGCCTCTGGCATAAGCGAGTATTTTCTAAATTCGCACACTCGCCGCGTGCAGTTTGAGTACTTGTGGGTCCGACACGGACTCCGAATGACAAAATTATGACCGTTTTAGTGAACATCTCTCCATTCTATGGCAGTCCTTAAAAGTACTTCATTTTCTCGTGCGCTTTTTGCCTGACTGCCCCAAAATTTCTTGTCCTCTATAGTGGAGATATCGTTTCCACATATATATTGACCGATGCCAGGAATGCCCTTTTCTTCTTGGCTTTCACGTGCACGAGTTACAACATGCCATCCGACGAAAACAAGGAGAATAAGGCATATAGCCGCTGGATTTTATTCAATTTACGGCCAAATGAGATTGCCCGGATCATAGAGCATCTGCAGAAAGGTACGTTTGTCCCTACCAGGGGGGCTAATGTCTATAAGCAACATAATCTCTCGAATTTCCTTTAAAAGGAAGTGCCAATGGGTTGAAACTTGTCGAAAAACAATGACGAATGATGTTCTTTGACTTTCGGGGACAAAAGTCCTGCTTAAGGCCAGTGTTGAGGTACTCGGGCCTCTGGCGCAAGCGGGAGTGTTTTCTGGATTCACGTGCTCTTGCGAGCAGTTTGAGTACTTGTGGGTCCGACACGGACTCGAATGACAATATTATGACCGTTTTAGTGAACATCTCTCAATCTATGGCGGTCCTTGAAAGTACTTCATTTTCTCGTGCACTTTTTGCTGATTGTCCCAAAATTTCTTGTCCTCTATAGAGAGATATCGTTTCCACATATACATTGACCGATGCCAGAATGCCCTTTTGTTCTTGGCTTTCAGTAGCATGAGTTCTGACATGCCATCCGTGAAAACAAGGAGAATAAGGCATATATCCATTGGATTTTCTTCAAATTCTGACCAAATGAGATTGCTCGGATAATAGAGCATCTGCACAAAATACGTTTGTCCCTACCAGGGGGCTAATGTCTATAAGCAACATAATCTCTCGAATTTCCTTCAAAAGGAAGTGCCAATGGGTTGAAACTTGTCGAAAAACAGAGACGAATGATGTTCTTTGACTTTCGGGGCCAAAAGTCCCTTAAGGCTGAAATTGAGGGTACTCCGGGCCTCCCGCGCAAGTGGGGTGTATTTTTTGGATTCGCACCATCGCCGGGAGCAGTTTGAGTACTTGTGGGGTCTGACACGGACTCCTAATGACAAAATTATGACCGTTTTAGTGAACATCTCTCCATTCTATGGCAGTCCTTGAAAGTACTTCATTTACTCATGCGCTTTTTGCCTGACTGCCCCAAAATTTCTTGTCCTCTATAGTGGAGATATCGTTTCCACATATATGTTGAACGATGCCAAGAATGCCCTTTTGTTCTTGGCTTTCACGCGCATGAGTTCTGACATGCCATCCGATTTAAACAAGGAAAATAAGGCATATAGCACTGGATTTTCTTGAATTTACGGCCAAATGAGATTGCCCGGATCATAAAGCATCTGCAGAAAGGTACGTTTGTCCCTACCAGGGGGGCTAATATCTATAAGCAACATAATCTCTCGAATTTCCTTCAAAAGGAAGTGCCAATGGGTTCAGAAACTTGTCTGAAAAACAGCAACTAATGATGTTCTTCGACTTTCAGGGACAAAAAGTCCTGCTTAAGGCCGTATTTGAGGGTACTCCAGGCCTCCTGGCACAAGCGGGGAGTGTTTTCTGGATTCACGCGCTCTCCGCGAGCAGTTTGAGTACTTGTGGGTCTGACACGGACTCCGAATGACAATATTATGACCATTTTAGTGAACATCTCTCGAATCTATGGCAGTCCTTGAAAGTACTTCATTTTCTCGTGCACTTTTTGCCTGATTGTCCCAAAATTTCTTGTCCTCTATAGAGAAGATATCGTTTCCACATATATATTGACCGATGCCAGGAATGCCCTTTTGTTCTTGGCTTTCATGCGCATGAGTTACAGCATGCCATCTGGCGAAAACAAGGAGAATAAGGCATATATCCGCTGGATTTTCTTCAAATTTACGGCCAAATGAGATTGCTCGGATCATAGAGCATCTGCAGAAAGGTACGTTTGTCCCTACCAGGGGGGCTAATGTCTATAAGAAACATAATCTCTCGAATTTCCTTCAAAAGGAAGTGCCAATGGGTTCAGAAACTTGTCTGAAAAACAGCGACGAATAATGTTCTTTGACTTTCAGGGCCAAAAAGTCCTGCTTAAGGCTGAAATTGAGGGTACTCCGGGCCTCCTGGCGCAAGTGGGGTGTATTTTTTGGATTCGCGCCCTCGCTGGGAGCAGTTTGAGTACTTGTGGGTCTGAGACGGACTCCGAATGACAAAATTATGACCGTTTTAGTGAACATCTCTCCATTCTATGGCAGTCCTTGAAAGTACTTCATTTACTCATGCGCTTTTTGCCTGACTGCACCAAAATTTCTTGTCCTCTATAGTGGAGATATTGTTTCCACATATATATTGACCGATGCCAAGAATGCCCTTTTGTTCTTGGCTTTCACGCGCATGAGTTACAGCATGCCATCTGACGAAAACAAGGAAAATAAGGCATATAGCCGCTGGATTTTCTTGAATTTACAGCCAAATGAGATTGCCCGGATCATAAAGCATCTGCAGAAAGGTACGTTTGTCCCTACCAGGGGGGCTAATATGTATAAGCAACATAATCTCTCGAATTTCCTTCAAAAGGAAGTGCCTATGGGTTCAGAAACTTGTCTTAAAAACAGCGACGAATGATGTTCTTTGACTTTCAGGGCCAAAAAGTCCTGCTTAAGGCCGTATTTGAGGGTACTCTAGGCCTCCTGGCGCAAGCGAGGAGTATTTTCTAAATTCGCACACTCGCCGCGTGCAGTTTGAGTACTTGTGGGTCCGACACGGACTCCGAATGACAAAATTATGACCGTTTTAGTGAACATCTCTCCATTCTATGGCAGTCCTTAAAAGTACTTCATTTTCTCGTGCGCTTTTTGCCTGACTGCCCCAAAATTTCTTGTCCTCTATAGTGGAGATATCGTTTCCACATATATATTGACCGATGCCAGGAATGCCCTTTTCTTCTTGGCTTTCACGTGCACGAGTTACAACATGCCATCCGACGAAAACAAGGAGAATAAGGCATATAGCCGCTGGATTTTATTCAATTTACGGCCAAATGAGATTGCCCGGATCATAGAGCATCTGCAGAAAGGTACGTTTGTCCCTACCAGGGGGGCTAATGTCTATAAGCAACATAATCTCTCGAATTTCCTTTAAAAGGAAGTGCCAATGGGTTCAGAAACTTGTCTGAAAAACAGCGACGAATGATGTTCTTTGACTTTCAGGGACAAAAAGTCCTGCTTAAGGCCGTATTTGAGGGTACTCCAGGCCTCCTGGCGCAAGCGGGGAGTGTTTTCTGGATTCACGTGCTCTTCGCGAGCAGTTTGAGTACTTGTGGGTCCGACACGGACTCCGAATGACAATATTATGACCGTTTTAGTGAACATCTCTCGAATCTATGGCAGTCCTTGAAAGTACTTCATTTTCTCGTGCACTTTTTGCCTGATTGTCCCAAAATTTCTTGTCCTCTATAGAGAAGATATCGTTTCCACATATACATTGACCGATGCCAGGAATGCCCTTTTGTTCTTGGCTTTCAGCGCATGAGTTCTGACATGCCATCCGTGAAAACAAGGAGAATAAGGCATATATCCGCTGGATTTTCTTCAAATTCTGACCAAATGAGATTGCTCGGATAATAGAGCATCTGCACAAAATACGTTTGTCCCTACCAGGGGGGCTAATGTCTATAAGCAACATAATCTCTCGAATTTCCTTCAAAAGGAAGTGCCAATGGGTTCAGAAACTTGTCTGAAAAACAGAGACGAATGATGTTCTTTGACTTTCAGGGCCAAAAAGTCCTGCTTAAGGCTGAAATTGAGGGTACTCCGGGCCTCCTGGCGCAAGTGGGGTGTATTTTTTGGATTCGCACCCTCGCCGGGAGCAGTTTGAGTACTTGTGGGTCTGACACGGACTCCTAATGACAAAATTATGACCGTTTTAGTGAACATCTCTCCATTCTATGGCAGTCCTTGAAAGTACTTCATTTACTCATGCGCTTTTTGCCTGACTGCCCCAAAATTTCTTGTCCTCTATATTGGAGATATCGTTTCCACATATATGTTGAACGATGCCAAGAATGCCCTTTGTTCTTGGCTTTCACGCATGAGTTCTGACATGCCATCCGACGAAAACAAGGAAAATAAGGCATATAGCATTGGATTTTCTTAATTTACGACCAAATGAGATTGCCTTGATCATAAAGCATCTGCAGAAAATACGTTTGTCCCTACCGAGGGCTAATATCTATAAGCAACATAATCTCTCAATTTCCTTCAAAAGGAAGTGCCAATGGGTTGAAACTTGTCCGAAAAACAGCAACTAATGATGTTCTTCGACTTTCGGGGACAAAAGTCCTGCTTAAGGCCGTGTTGAGGTACTCCGGGCCTCCCGCACAAGCGAAGTGTTTTCGATTCACGCGCTCTCCATGGCAGTTTGAGTACTTGTGGGTCCGACACGGACTCAATGACAATATTATGACCGTTTTAGTGAACATCTCTCGAATCTATGGCGGTCCTTGAAAGTACTTCATTTTCTCGTGCTCTTTTTGCACGATTGTCCCAAAATTTCTTGTCCTCTATAGAGAAGATATCGTTTCCACATATATATTGACCGATGCAGGGAATGCCCTTTTGTTCTTGGCTTTCATGCGCATGAGTTACTGACATGCCATCCGCCAAAACAAGGAGAATAAGGCATATATCCGCTGGATTTTCTTCAAATTCTGACCAAATGAGATTGCTCGGATCATAGAGCATCTGCAGAAAATACGTTTGTCCCTACCAGGGGGGCTAATGTCTATAAGAAACATAATCTCTCGAATTTCCTTCAAAAGGAAGTGCCAATGGGTTCAGAAACTTGTCTAAAAAACAGCGACGAATAATGTTCTTTGACTTTCGGGGCCAAAAGTCCTGCTTAAGGCTGAAATTGAGGTACTCGGGCCTCTGGCGCAAGTGGGGTGTATTTTTTGGATTCGCGCCCTCGCTGGGAGCAGTTTGAGTACTTGTGGGTCTGAGACGGACTCCGAATGACAAAATTATGACCGTTTTAGTGAACATCTCTCCATTCTATGGCAGTCCTTGAAAGTACTTCATTTACTCATGCGCTTTTTGCCTGACTGCACCAAAATTTCTTGTCCTCTATAGTGGAGATATTGTTTCCACATATATATTGACCGATGCCAAGAATGCCCTTTTGTTCTTGGCTTTCACGCATGAGTTCTGACATGCCATCCGCGAAACAAGGAAAATAAGGCATATAGCCACTGGATTTTCTTGAATTTACACCAAATGAGATTGCCTTGATCATAAAGCATCTGCGAAAATACGTTTGTCCCTACCGGGGGCTAATATGTATAAGCAACATAATCTCTCAATTTCCTTCAAAAGGAAGTGCCTATGGGTTGAAACTTGTCTTAAAAACAATGACGAATGATGTTCTTTGACTTTCGGGGCCAAAAGTCCCGCTTAAGGCCGTGTTTGAGGTACTCTAGGCCTCTGGCGCAAGCGAGGAGTATTTTCTAAATTCGCTTTTCTCGCGCGTGCGGTTTGAGTACTTATGGGTCCGACACGGACTCAAATGACAAAATTATGACCGTTTTAGTGAACATCTCTCCATTCTATGGCGGTCCTTAAAAGTACTTCATTTTCTCGTGCGCTTTTTGCTGACCGCCCCAAAATTTCTTGTCCTCTATAGTGGAATATCGTTTCCACATATATATTGACCGATGCCAGAATGCCCTTTTCTTCTTGGCTTTCACGTGCACGAGTTACAACATGCCATCCGACGAAAACAAGGAGAATAAGGCATATAGTCACTGGATTTTATTCAATTTACGGCCAAATGAGATTGCCGGATCATAGAGCATCTGCAGAAGGTACGTTTGTCCCTACCAGGGGCTAATGTCTATAAGCAACATAATCTCTCGAATTTCCTTTAAAAGGAAGTGCCAATGGGTTGAAACTTGTCGAAAAACAATGACGAATGATGTTCTTTGACTTTCGGGGACAAAAGTCCTGCTTAAGGCCGTGTTGAGGTACTCGGGCCTCTGGCGCAAGCGGGAGTGTTTTCGGATTCACGTGCTCTTCATGAGCAGTTTGAGTACTTGTGGGTCCGACACGGACTCCGAATGACAATATTATGACCGTTTTAGTGAACATCTCTCGAATCTATGGCAGTCCTTGAAAGTACTTCATTTTCTCGTGCACTTTTTGCCTGATTGTCCCAAAATTTCTTGTCCTCTATAGAGAAGATATCGTTTCCACATATACATTGACCGATGCCAGGAATGCCCTTTTGTTCTTGGCTTTCAGGCGCATGAGTTACAGCATGCCATCCGGCGAAAACAAGGAGAATAAGGCATATATCCGCTGGATTTTCTTCAAATTTACGGCCAAATGAGATTGCTCGGATAATAGAGCATCTGCACAAAGGTACGTTTGTCCCTACCAGGGGGGCTAATGTCTATAAGCAACATAATCTCTCGAATTTCCTTCAAAAGGAAGTGCCAATGGGTTCAGAAACTTGTCTGAAAAACAGAGACGAATGATGTTCTTTGACTTTCAGGGCCAAAAAGTCCTGCTTAAGGCTGAAATTGAGGGTACTCCGGGCCTCCTGGCGCAAGTGGGGTGTATTTTTTGGATTCGCACCCTCGCCGGGAGCAGTTTGAGTACTTGTGGGTCTGACACGGACTCCTAATGACAAAATTATGACCGTTTTAGTGAACATCTCTCCATTCTATGGCAGTCCTTGAAAGTACTTCATTTACTCATGCGCTTTTTGCCTGACTGCCCCAAAATTTCTTGTCCTCTATAGTGGAGATATCGTTTCCACATATATGTTGAACGATGCCAAGAATGCCCTTTTGTTCTTGGCTTTCACGCTCATGAGTTACAGCATGCCATCTGACGAAAACAAGGAAAATAAGGCATATAGCATTGGATTTTCTTAATTCTGACCAAATGAGATTGCCTTGATCATAAAGCATCTGCAGAAGGTACGTTTGTCCCTACCAGGGGGGCTAATATCTATAAGCAACATAATCTCTCGAATTTCCTTCAAAAGGAAGTGCCAATGGGTTCAGAAACTTGTCCGAAAAACAGAACTAATGATGTTCTTTGACTTTCGGGGACAAAAGTCCTGCTTAAGGCCGTGTTGAGGTACTCCAGGCCTCCCGCACAAGCGGGAGTGTTTTTCTGATTCACGCGCTCTCCATGAGCAGTTTGAGTACTTGTGGGTCCGACACGGACTCAATGACAATATTATGACCGTTTTAGTGAACATCTCTCGAATCTATGGCGGTCCTTGAAAGTACTTCATTTTCTCGTGCTCTTTTTGCTGATTGTCCCAAAATTTCTTGTCCTCTATAGAGAAGATATCGTTTCCACATATATATTGACCGATGCAGAATGCCCTTTTGTTCTTGGCTTTCATGCGCATGAGTTACTGACATGCCATCCGTGAAAACAAGGAGAATAAGGCATATATCCGCTGGATTTTCTTCAAATTCTGACCAAATGAGATTGCTCGGATCATAGAGCATCTGCGAGAAGGTACGTTTGTCCCTACCAGGGGGCTAATGTCTATAAAAACATAATCTCTCGAATTTCCTTCAAAAGGAAGTGCCAATGGGTTGAAACTTGTCTAAAAAACAATGACGAATAATGTTCTTTGACTTTCGGGGCCAAAAGTCCTGCTTAAGGCTGAAATTGAGGTACTCCGGGCCTCTGGCGCAAGTGGGGTGTATTTTTGGATTCGCGCCCTCATTGGAGCAGTTTAGTACTTGTGGGTGCGAGACGGACTCGAATGACAAAATTATGACCGTTTTAGTGAACATCTCTCCATTCTATGGCGGTCCTTGAAAGTACTTCATTTACTCATGCGCTTTTTGCCTGACTGCACCAAAATTTCTTGTCCTCTATAGTGGAGATATTGTTTCCACATATATATTGACCGATGCCAAGAATGCCCTTTTGTTCTTGGCTTCCACGCGCATGAGTTCTGACATGCCATCCGCGAAAACAAGGAAAATAAGGCATATAGCACGCTGGATTTTCTTAATTTACTGACCAAATGAGATTGCCGGATCATAAAGCATCTGCGAGAAGGTACGTTTGTCCCTACCACGGGGCTAATATGTATAAGCAACATAATCTCTCGAATTTCCTTCAAAAGGAAGTGCCTATGGGTTGAAACTTGTCTTAAAAACAATGACGAATGATGTTCTTTGACTTTCGGGGCCAAAAGTCCTGCTTAAGGCCGTGTTTGAGGGTACTCTAGGCCTCTGGCATAGCGAAAGTATTTTCTAAATTCGCACACTCGCCGCGTGCAGTTTGAGTACTTGTGGGTCCGACACGGACTCAGAATGACAAAATTATGACCGTTTTAGTGAACATCTCTCCATTCTATGGCAGTCCTTAAAAGTACTTCATTTTCTCGTCGCTTTTTGCTGACCGCCCCAAAATTTCTTGTCCTCTATAGTGGAATATCGTTTCCACATATATATTGACCGATGCCAGAATGCCCTTTTCTTCTTGGCTTTCCGTGCACTAGTTACAACATGCCATCCGACGAAAACAAGGAGAATAAGGCATATAGCATTTGGATTTTCTTCAATTCTGACCAAATGAGATTGCCGGATCTTAGAGCATCTGCGAGAAGGTACGTTTGTCCCTACCAGGGGCTAATGTCTATAAGCAACATAATCTCTCGAATTTCCTTTAAAAGGAAGTGCCAATGGGTTCAGAAACTTGTCTGAAAAACAGCGACTAATGATGTTCTTGGACTTTCAGGGGCAAAAAGTCCTGCTTAAGGCTGTATTTGAGGGTACTCCAGGCCTCCTGGCGCAAGCGGGGAATGTTTTCTGGATTCACGCGCTCTCCGCGAGCAGTTTGAGTACTTGTGGGTCCGACACGGACTCCGAATGACAAAATTATGACCGTTTTAGTGAACATCTCTCCAATCTATGGCAGTCTTTGAAAGTACTTCAATTTCTCGTGTGCTTTTTGCCTGATTGCCCCAAAATTTCTTGTCCTCTATAGAGGGGATATCGTTTCCACATATATATTGACCGATGCCAGGAATGCCCTTTTGTTCTTGGCTTTCACGCGCATGAGTTACAGCATGCCATCCGGCGAAAAAAGGAGAATAAGGCATATATCCGCTGGATTTTCTTCAAATTCTGACCAAATGAGATTGCTCGGATCATAGAGCATCTGCAAAAAGGTACGTTTGTCCCTACCAGGGGGGCTAATGTCTATAAGAAACATAATCTCTCGAATTTCCTTCAAAAAGAAGTGCCAATGGGTTCAGAAACTTGTCTGAAAAACAGCGACGAATGATGTTCTTTGACTTTCAGGGCCAAAAAGTCCTGCTTAAGGCTGAAATTGAGGGTACTCCGGGCCTCCTGGCGCAAGTGGGGAGTATTTTTTGGATTCGCACCCTCGCCGGGAGCAGGTTGACTACTTGTGGGTCTGACACGGACTCCGAATGACAAAATTATGACCGTTTTAGTGAACACCTCTCCATTCTATGGCAGTCCTTGAAAGTACTTCATTTACTCGTGCGCTTCTTGCCTGACTGCCCCAAATTTTCTTATCCTCTATAGTGGAGATATCGTTTCCACAAATATATTGACCGATGCTAGGAATGCCCTTTTGTTCTTGGCTTTCACGCGCATGAGTTACAGCATGCCATCTGACAAAAACAAGGAAAATAAGGCATATAGCCGCTGGATTTTCTTGAATTTACGTCCAAATGAGATTGCCCAGATCATAAAGCATCTGCAAAAAGGTACGTTTGTCCCTACCAGGGGGGCTAATGTCTATAAGCAACATAATCTCTCGAATCTCCTTCAAAAGGAAGTGCCTATGGGTTCAGAAATTTGTCTTAAAAACAGCGACGAATGGTGTTCTTTGACTCTGAGGGCCAAAAAGTCCTGCTTAAGGCCGTATTTGAGGGTACTCTAGGCCTCCTGGTGCAAGCGAGGAGTATTTTCTAGATTCGCACACTCGCCGCGTGCAGTTTGAGTACTTGTGGGTCCGACACGGACTCCGAATGACAAAATTATGACCGTTTTAGTGAACATCTCTCCATTCTATGGCAGTCCTTGAAAGTACTTCATTTTCTCGTGCGCTTTTTGCCTGACTGCCCCAAAATTTCTTGTCCTCTATAGTGGATATATTGTTTCCACATATATATTGACCGATGCCAGGAATGCCCTTTTGTACATGGCTTTCACGCGCATGAGTTATAGCATGCCATCCGGCGAAAACAAGGAGAATAAGGCATATAGCCGCTGGATTTTCTTCAATTTACGGCCAAATGAGATTGCCCGGATCATAGGGCATCTGCAGAAAGGTACGTTTGTCCCTACCAGGGGGGCTAATGTCTATAAGCAACATAATCTCTCGAATTTCCTTCAAAACGAAGTGCCAATGTGTTCAGAAACTTGTCTGAAAAACAACGACGAATGATGTTCTTTATCTTTCAAGGCCAAAAAGTCCTGCTTAAGGCTGATAGAGGTGGGGTGTCCCGATCTTTCGATGAGATGATAACTATCGATTTGGTGGAGACGAGTTTGACGATCCGACTACAAACGTGCATGACGTTGCGCCTTAGGAATCGCTAAACCAACTCCGAGAGGTTATTGAACACGCCGGAGCACAATCAACCTGACCACGAAGGTCTATTCCTGCAAGCAATCGAAGAACAAGCAAGAATTTAATAAAAGCAATCTGAATATTGCGAGTATGTATGAAGTACTGATAAAGATGGGGATCCGTAAGCGGTCTTGGTCTGGTCGTTTGACACAAACGAAGTACACGAAGTTGTAATGGCTAACTTTTAACTAAACAAATCACAAGGGAAAAGCTACTAGATGGATCTACTTATATAGGAGCAAGGGGTGGCGGCCAAGGAGGTGGGAGGACGTCCCAAGGCAGCCTAAAATTAACCCTAGGTCGTACAAGGCCAATGGGCCCAAGTGGAGGTGACGTAACACCTTTGGACTTGTAGTTTGACTCGGATTCTGGTACAGCGTCAGATTGTTTCGTCCATAACTCAACGCTCCGGTCGGATTTTAAGGTGATTCCAATTGTGCTGGAAAGATCATGAAATCTACTTTCCAACAAAAAAAGAATCACTCAATTCGGAGTCTGTATGAAAAAGTTGTTGGCGTTTTGAGTCAGGTATGTCTGTGCAGTCCGAATCTGAATCCAGAACGTGAGAGACTTGGACTCTATCTTCTCTTGGCCCAAAAGTGACGTGAGAAGACTTTTTGAACAGCACCTAAACTTCTCCTTTTCCCTTATCTTCATATGCGGATTATACAAATGTCCCATACACCTGCAATTAAACAAAACACAAAAGTGTGTGAAGTATTTTTGTTCTGGATAACATAAATAGATTATTGAATAGTTTGCTCTAGAAATCACCTGACAAATATGCATGTATGCAATATTTTTGGTCATATCAAAGGTAGTCATGTCCTCATCATCCTCCCCTTCTTGAAAATTAAGCCGTCCTCGGCGTTGCTTAATCTGAAATGTGGCTAACAAAAGAGACAAGGTGTACATGTTGTATATGTATATGTCATCCATTTTTACTTCCCTCGATTTTCGCATATATGACACATGAATAGATGAGTAACTTGCATAGTTCATAAAATATAAAGCCAAAAAATTAGCACAAGAAGTAGAAGGCATGAAAATATTGCAACTCAATTTGCACATATAAATGAAGCTCTTATTCATTTCAAAAGATTGACAATGTTCATCATTAAACCATCCCAACGTAGGTGAATAAAGCTTACTTTCATCAAATTGACATGCTACAGCATGCATAGATAAGAAAACATGCAATGAGTTATTCGACACAGAATCATCAGCAAGATTAGAGGTCATATCAAAATGATTAAACATTGAATCTTTTGCATCAACAGTTAATTCAATGGGTGCACTCAAAATTGTTGGTATTTCAGTTGTTTGATCACATGACGCATTCATGACAGTATGAAGATTCTCTAAAATAGGTGTTGTGCTCAAATCACGGGTAACTCAACACATGATGCATTCAAGTTAACTAGGGATGCATCATTCTCATGTGAAGTTATATCATCAATACCTTCTTTGTTACCTTGTCGCAAAGACGTAGTGATGTAATTCTGAGGCGTAGACAATGCACCATACTCTTGAGATGATGTCGCGCTTGAGGTGGGGCTGCTCTAGTAGGTGCAACGGTGGAGGAACCAACCAGCGGTGAGCATGAACTGGAATTGTAGTTGTTGTAGTCACCCAATGCATCCTCCAGAATCGTCTCTCAAAGGTACAAGCACGAACATACATACCGATAATGCAACGAGGAATATCTTGAAATCTTGCACGAATATCATGGTTCAAACCACCAAAAAATCTATTCATTGTATCATCCTTAGATTCTTCTATGTCACAATGATGTATATAAGATTTGAACTCTTTGTAGTAAGCATGAACAGTGTTGTTGCCTTGTTTAAATTGTTCAAATTTGCGAAGCAATTCACGGCGATAGTAAGGAGGGAAAAATGTTGTCTCATTACATATTTCAAATCTTTCCAAGTTGTGGGTTGGTTATCAATATTTTTCTTACAATGCACACTCCACCAAACTGAAGCAAAACCGATAAATGCTCTAGTGGCAGCTCGTACTCGCTCAAGTTCGGAAAAGTCATGGTTACTAAAAACTTGTTCTACTTCAAACTCCCAAGCTAGATAAATAGCAGGATTAAATCTACCCTCAAATGATCTGTAAAGAGATAACTCGACCATGTGGTTGTGTGTGCTGTCCCAACTCTCGTGATGGTGAAGATGTGTCCGTCGTCCAAGAACTTCTATCTCCGGACTGTCATGATTAGTAAAACAAGAAACAAAATTCCAGAACAATGTTCCTATGAACTACTAGGATGTGGGCATAAAGTGCTCACAATAAAGCAAATATCAATATCTTACAAGTTCTTACCATGCGGCGGTGGTGACGAGCAACCAGCGATGTCAAATAACTCAAAGATTGTGTAAAGCGATTGCGGGGGAATGTAGGTATACGGTGTAGAAATATGTGGAGCTGGATTGGCTATATATGGTAGCAAAAGATTAGCAATAATCAATTCAGAGATGCAATGTTGAATAAGCGCTCAACGACGAGTGCTTGTCTTGGGTCCTAGGCTAGACCGAACTAGAGGCGCGAGCCTAGAACACTAATGAGGTCACGGCGTAGCACAACTAGCATCAATGAAGGATACTAAGTAGCTTTTGACAGCAAGATATAAGTGAAGATCCTAGCAGTAGTGAAGATAATGATGAAAAACAACTACCAAGCGGGACATACAACAACTCTCTCTCAACTTTCCTCTTGAAAAGTTTGAGCCAATTTCGATAAATTCTTTCAAAGAATGCTACTAACTCAAGCTTTCCAATGCAAAAAGAATCACTCAATTCGAGTTGATATGAGTAGTCAAAGAATTCTAAAACTACTTTGAAAATTGGAACAAGTCTGTGTTCACGAACTTGGAGGGCAAAAGACCTATTTAGAAGCCGATTTTGAGGTGTCAAATATTGAACAAACTTCTGTAACTATTTAAATGCGGCTCGTCGCTAGCTTCAATTTGAGTACTCACGGGCCAAAAGAGACTTCAGATGAGGAAGATACACCTGTTTTCTTGAGCAGTCATAAGCGATTCTAATCCGAATTCAGTGCGAGATTGATTCTAGATAGATCCGATTTTTTTCTCTCTTTTTTCTCACGCTTTTTTTTTTTCTTCTCTCTCTTTTCTTTTTTTTTTCTTTCTTTTTTCTTTCTTTTTTTTTTTTTTTCCCCTCTTTCCAAGACAAACTAGATAAGATGCAGATTGGATCAAAGTAAGATGTGAATGACCTCAACTATGATTATGACAATGAACAGCGCGTAGCACGTGGTGGAAATTAATAGATGGGATGGTGGACAGCGGAAGGTGATGAGGACATGACTACCTTGGATAAGACCAAAAATATTGCATACATGCATATTTGTCAGGTGATTTCTAGTGCAAACTATTCAATAATATATTTATGTTATCCAGAACAAAAATACTTCACATACTTTTGTGTTTTGTCTAATTGCAGGTGTATGGGACATTTGTACAATCCACATATGAAGATAATGGAAAAGGAGAAGTTTAGGTGCTGTTCAAAAAGTCTTCTCACGTCACTTTTGGGCCAAGATAAGATAGATTCCAAGTCTTTCACGTTCTGGATTCAGATTCGGACTGCACAGACATACCTGACTCAAAACGTCAACAACTTTTTCATACAGACTCCGAATTGGGTGATTCTTTTTTTGTTGGAAAGTACATTTCATGCTCTTTCCAGCACAGTTGGAATCACCTTAAAAGCCGTCCGGAGCTTTGAGTTAAGGACGAAACAATCTGACGCTGCACCAGAATCCGAGTCAAACTACAAGTCCAAAGGTGTTACGTCACCTCCACTTGGGCCCATGAGCCTTGTACGACCTAGGGTTGGTTTTAGGCTGGCTTGGGACGTCCCCCCACCTCCTTGGCCGCCACCCCTTGCTCCTATATAAGTAGATCCATCTAGTAGCTTTTTCCTTGGGATTTGTTTAGTTAAAAGTTAGCCATTGCAACTTCGTGTACTTCATTTGTGTCCAACGACCAGACCAGGACCGCTTACGGATCCCCACCTTTATCAATACTTCATATATACTCGCAATATTCAGATTGCTTTTATCATATTCTTTCTTGTTCTTCGATTGCTTGGTGAGATCGACTTTCGTGGTCAGGTTGATCGTGCTCCAGCGTGGTCAATAACCTCTCGAAGTTGGCGTTTTGTTTTAGGCTGCACCTTTGCCTCTATCAAGTGGTATCAGTTTTCAGGTTGCTCGGTGAGATTTTACAGTTTTTTATAGTTTAGATCGCATGTGTCATTCATACCTATAGTCCATGAAAAAGCCACAAAAAAAAGTTAGATCTGTTCATCCTTTATCCAAGCCAGTCTGAGCCTTTGCAATTTTCTATTCGTTGCTTGCATAGTTGAATTATCGGTTGCATCGTCGTGTCAGTTGCTGTTCTTAGTGTCTAGTTCCTTTAGAGTTTCGAGTTCTGTTCACATTAGTCACGCCGCCGCTGCATCATTATCCCTTCCGCTGTCCACCATCCCATCTATTAATTTCCACCACGTGCTACGCTACTGTTCATTGTCATAATCATATTTGAGGTCATTCACATCTTCGCTTTGATCCAATCGCATCTTATCTAGTTTGTCTTGGAAAGAGGGAGAAAAAAAAGAAAAAAAAGAGAAAAAAAGAGAAAAAAAGAAAAGAGAGAGAAGAAAAGGAAAAGAAAGCGTGAGAAAAAAAAGAGAGGAAAAAATCGGATCTATCTAGAATCAATCTCGTACTGAATTCGGATTGGAATCTGCTTTTGCGTCTGTTCAAGAAAACAGGTGTATGTTCCTCATACGAAGACCGTTTTGACTCCGTGAGTACTCAAATTGAAGCTAGAGACGAGCCACATCTAAATAGTTGCGAAGCAAGTTCAATATTTGACACCTCAAAATCGGCTTCTAAATAGGTGTTTTTGCCCTCTGAAGTTCGTGAACACAGCTTGTTCCAATTTCTCGGCCGGTTTTAGAATTCTTTGACTCCTCATATCAACTCGAATTGAGTGATTCTTTTGCATTGGAAAGCTTGAGTTAGTAGCATTCTTTGAAAGAATTTATCAGAAAATTGGCTCAAACTTTTCAAGAGGAAAGTTGGAGAGAGTTGTTGTATGTCCCGCTTGGCGCTTGTTTTCATCATTATCTTCACTTCGCTGTTGTGATTTTCACTTATATCTTGCTGTCAAGAGCTACTTAGTATCCTTCATTGATGCTAGTTGTGCTACGCCGTGACCTCATTAGTGTTCTAGGCTCGCGTCTCTAGTCCGGTCTAGCCTAGGACCAAAGACAAGATCACTCGTTGAGCGCTTATTCAACATTGCATCTCTGAATTGATTATTGCTAATCTTTTGCTACCATATATAGCCAACCCAGCTCCACATATTTCTACACCGTGTATCGTATGTTCACCGGCAATCGCCTTACACAATCTTCAGAGTTATTTGACATCGCTGGTTGCTGTCACCACCGCCGCATGGTAAGAACTTGTAAGATATTGATATTTGCTTTATGTGAGCACTTTACAACCACATCCTAGTAGTTCATAGGAACATTATTCTCGAATTTTGTTTCTTGTTTCTACTAATCATGACAGTTCCGGAGATAGAAGTTCTTGCATGATGGACACATCTTCACCATCACGAGAGTTGGGACAGCACACACAACCACATGGTCGGTTATCTCTTTACCGTCATTTGAGGGTAGATTTAATCCTGCTATTTATCTTGCTTGGGAGTTTGAAGTAGAACAAGTTTTAGTAACCATGACTTTTCCGAACTTGAGCGAGTACGAGCTGCCACTAGAGCATTTATCGTTTTGCTTCAGTTTGGTGGAGTGTGCATTGTAAGAAAAATATTGATAACCAACCCACAACTTGGAAAGATTTGAAAGATGTAATGAGACAACATTTTTCCTCCTTACTATCGTCGTGAATTGCTTCGCAAATTGAACAATTTAAACAAGGCAACAACACTGTTCATGCTTACTACAAAGAGTTCAAATCTTATATGCATCATTGTGACATAGAAGAATCTAAGGATGATATAATGAATAGATTTTTGGTGGTTTGAACCATGATATTCGTGAAAGATTTCAAGATATTCCTCGTTGCATTCTTGGTATGTATGTTCGTGCTTGTACCTTTGAGAGAGAATCTGAGGAGGATGCATTGGGTGACTAGAACAACTACTATTCCAGCTTCATGCTCACCACCGCCGTTGGTTCCTCCACCGTTGCACCTACTAGAGCAGCCCCACCTCGGATTGTGAGCGCAGATCATCTCAAGAGCATGGTGCATTGTCTACGCCCACCTACATCAGCTCGCTCTTGCGACAAGGTAACAGTAAAGGTATTGATGATATAACTTTATGTAACGCCCCGGATCCGATGCGCCAGGTGTCCGCCAGTTATTCGCCTTCGTTGCCATGTCATTTGCTCGCGTGTTGCATTTGCCATGTCATCATATGCATTTCATATCATGTCATCATGTGCATTTCATTTTGCATACATGTTCGTCTCATGCATCCGAGCATTTTCCCCGTTCTCCGTTTTGCAATCCGGCGCTCCTATGTCCTCCGGCGTCTCCCTCTTCTCTCTTTTCGTGTGCGGGTGTTAAACTTTCTCGGAATGGACCGAGGTTTTCCAAGCGGCCTTGGTATACCACCGGTAGACCGCCTGTCAAGTTTCGTGCCATTTGGAGGTCGTTTGGTACTCCAACAGTTAACCGGTAATCAGAAAGCCCTCTTTGTTGCAGCCCAACACCCTTCCAAAGTGGCCCAAAACCTATCTAACTCCCCTCCATGCTCTCGGTCGTTCGATCACGATCGCGTGGCCGAAAACCGCTCCTCATTTGGACTCTCCTAGCTCCCTCTACCTATATATATGCCTTCCTCCCCGAAATTCCCGTAGTCCAAACCCTAGATTTTCCCCTCCGCGCGCGCCGGACATGTCCGGACCGGGCGGACACGTCCCGCCGCTGCCTCGGCTCCAGGAGCCCGCCGTGTCCTCCCACAGCAGCAGCGCCGCCCGCCCCCCAGGCCAGCGCCCCCCTCATGGGCCTGAAGGCCACCATTCAGTCGCCGCCACATACCGACGACCACACCGCCCGCCATCCATCCGCCGCCCGCCGCGCCTCCTCGACCTCCCAGCGCAGCCGCCGCCCCGCTCCGGCCCTCACCGCTCACGCCATACCACGGCAGCCATCGCCCCCGACCCCATGGGATCCATGCCATGCGTCTCGCCTCTGCATGCCGGCGCCCTCCTCGGCCGGATCCGTGGCCGGGCCAGCCGGATCCGACGCCTCGGCCTCCCGGCCCGATCCGCGCCGCCAGCGCTTCTCCCAGAACTCCGGCGAATCTCCGGCGAGATTCCGGCCGCCTCGTAAAGCGTGCCACAGGTTGACCCCGAAAACTGCTAAGTCCCCAGTTATTGTTAATTTCATGCCATTTTCATCGCATCACCTCTCTGCATCCGTAGCTCCGTTTGGCGCGTATAATATGTCAAATTGTTCGTCTCAACGAGTACATCATTTCTTTCCATTGCATCATTTGCATTTGAGCTCATCTTGATGCCCGAAATGCTGTTGGAAGAAGGCTTCAGATCGTTAGTTTCAGAATCTTATCAGCTCGAGCTCTTTTGTCATTTTTGCCATGAATTATGTGTGCACCTTATGAACTTGAGTCCTACATGTGAGTTGAACATTGCCATGCCATCTTTCCAGGGGTGTATGCCATGTATTTTTGTGAGTTATGTGTTGACTAGAACAAGCATGCAAAGTAGGGATGATGATGTTGCTGATTTCAGGAACTTAGTGTTTTCACTGTCTTGTCCTCTTTGTTAATTTTATGCCATATGTTCATGTTGTTACAGAGAGATCCATGCCCTTTTTGAGCATGATCAGTAAGGGTGTTTTGAACATATGGATATGCTCTATCCATCCATGCCTTTGTTGGTATTTATGGAGTAGCCTAGCATGTCATTTTCGTGCTCTACTTTTGCTTGAAAATGTTTCCTGGCAGATTGTTTGCATGAGATTCAATTTTCACGAGGTCGTTGTAGTTGATCCGTGTATGCTATGACCTTGCTCTTGCCATTCTTAGCTTCATAATCATGCCTTCTTACTGTTGGTTGCCTTGCCATGCCATGTATTGCTCTGTAGTGAGTGCATCGAGCTCACGAACATGCCTACTCATTAGCTGTTTTTGCCATGCCCGGTTTTTCTGCTAAGTCTGAAATCTGTAATAAAACTTGCAATGTTTACATGGGTGCCATCATTTCTTAAGGTCCTTTTTGGCTTATGGTCAGTAAGGGACTATTGATATATGCTTTGAGTAGAATCATGTCATGCCTTGTTTTGCTATTATAAGTTCCTGTAGCTTGTTGTTTGCTTGCTCTAAACATGCCTTCCTGATGTTAATTCCTGGCATGTTAGTAATTTCACTAAGTCTGTGAACCTGATATTTTTAGCACTTTCACCATGCTTGTTTGAACATGTTATGATGTGATTTAGCCGTAGCTCAGTGTTCCTCTTTTGTTAAGCATCTCCTTTAGTTTGCTGCCATATGCTTTGCTTTTATGTTGGTGTCTTTGTAGCATAGTTTCTTGTTGCGTGCTAAGTAGCATCGGGCTGTTAAACACAGATTTGCATCATTCTTGTTTTGCTTGTCATTTGCAAACCGTGCATCCGATTCGGTGATCTTTATATCGATTTCACCGAAATCATCCCATCTTTCCAGCGGCATACTTGGTTTGCCAAGTTGATGCCAGTTCATCATTTTCCTTCCGGAGCATACATATGCATTGCATATCACATCTCGCATAGCATGTCATGTATTGCATCATATTGCTTGTGCATTGTTCCTTGTTTGATTGTGGTTCCGTTGCTTGTGTTCTTGCTTTGGGTAGAGCCGGGAGACGAGTACGTGTATGAGGAACCTGTTGAGAACGCCTACGAGGATCAAGCCTTCGACAACTCTGAGAACCTTGCAGGCAAGATGATCATACCCTCGAAATCACTACTATCTTTGCTATGCTAGTTTGCTTGCTCTTTTGCTATGCCAATGCCACGATGCCTACCATTTGCTTGTCAGCCTCCCAAATTGCCATGTCAAACCTCTAACCTTTGACACCATTCCTAGCACACCGTTGTTTGGCTATGTTACCGCTTTGCTCAAATTTCCTCTTATAGCGTTGTTAGTTGCGGTGAAGATGAAGTATGTTCCTTGTTGGAACATGGAGATGTTGTTCCTTGTTGGAACATGTTTACTTGTTGGGATATCACAATATCTCTTATATTATTAATGCATCTATATATTTGGTAAAGGGTGGAAGGCTCGGCCTTATGCCCGTGATTTGTTCCACTCTTGCCGCCTAGTTTCCGTCATACCGGTGTTATGTTCCCGGATTTTGCGTTCCTTACGCGGTCGGGTGATTTATGGGACCCCTTGATGCTTCGATTTCAATAAAACTTGTCCAAGGCCCAACATTGACTTTTACCATTTGCCTCACCTAGCCCTTTTCTTCCCTTGGGTTTCGGAGCAGGGTCATCTTTATTTTAGCCCCCGGGCGGTGCTCCTTCGAGTGTTGGTCCAAACGGGCAGATCATGGGCCACCTCGGGCAACTCGAGGGCTGGTTTTACTCGTGGTGACCCATCCGGTGTGCCACGAGAACGAGGTACGTCGCGACTCCTATCGGGATTTGTCGGCACATCGGGCGGCTTTGCTGGTCTTGTTTAACCATTGTCGAAATGTCTTGATGTACCGGATACCGAGTCGATCGGAGTGTCTTGGGTGAAGGTCTATTCCTTCGTTGATCGCGAGAGCTTGTCATGGGCTAAGTTGGGACACCCTGCAGGTATAAACTTTCGAGAGCCGTGCCTGCGGTTATGTGGCGATGGGAATTTGTTAATGTCCGGTTGTAGAAAACCTGAAGTTGACCTTAAGTAAAATACATCAACCGTGTGTGTAACCGTGATGGTCTCTTTCCGTGGTCCGGAAGTGAACACGGATGTTGGAGTTATGCTTGACGTGGTTGCTATAGGATCACTTCTTGATCATACTTTTATCGACCGTGCTTTGCCTTCTCTTCTCGCTCTCATTTGCGTATGTTAGCCGCCATATATGCTAGTCGCTGTCGCAGCTCCACCTCATGCCTTTACCTTACCCATAAGCTTAAATAGTCTTGATCTCATGGTGCGAGATTGCTTTGAGTCCTCGTGGCTCACCAGATACTTCAAAACCAGTTTGCGGTGCCTATGTTACCGAAAGCGGTGGCGCAACCAAGCTCAAGGAGGAGCTCGATGAAGATCTTGCCCTTTGTGTGTTCCGTTCTAGTTGATCAAGAGTGGAGCCCAGTTGGGGTCGATCGGGACCTTTTGTCGATTTGGGGTTCTTCTTTTATTTTGGTTCCGTGGCGGACCTTGATTGTATCTGGATGATGTAATGCTTTATTCATGTAATTGTGTGAAGTGGCGATTGTAAGCCAACTATGTATCTCTTTCCTTATGTATTACATGGGTTGTGTGAAGATTACCTCACTTGCGACATTGCTTTCAATGCGGTTATGCCTCTAAGTCGTGCTTCGACACGTGGGAGATATAGCCGCATCGAGGCGCTATGTTGGTATCGAGCCTTCCCGACCTTAGGAGCCCCACCGCTGATCGCTTTTAGTGGCGAGTTGTGTCTAGAAAATGTTTTGAGTCATTTAGGATTATATATATCGGAGAGTTAGGAATTCTTTTTACTCCCGGTCCTTTCGACCTTCGGTGAGGTTTCTGACGTAGAGTTTTGACTCTTCTCTTCTTAAATTTCACTAAAAAATTTTTAGGATCACGCTGGTATCTTAGAATCGTTCGATGGTTTTATGATGACAACATTGTCTTGGTTGCCTCGACATTTAGGGGTTGTGGCAGCGTCCGGGAGTTGAGCTCCGAGGTGTTGTCGTCATAATTTTATCGTTGCGATTCGAATACCGAGTTTAGTACGCCGACATCGAAAATCTCTTTTATGCGCTTATTGGTGAGATAACCCGCTAACCCAATCTCGAGGTGAGTACGGAGTATTGCCATGACTCGTATAACGGATGCTTTTCGAAGGTTGAGGTAGACGATTTCCGAAGGTTTCTTGGTTATGTGTTGACGGATGGATACAGCTGGATGTAGGGTTTGTTAGTTTGGGTGAGATATATTGCTTCCCCTGTATTCCCAACACCAGATTGCATAACCAGAAAGTTTCGGGAGTTTCATAGGTGGGAATTCAAGTAGCTCTTAGGATATCTTTCCGACGGATGTATGATATGAAATTGGGGTTCGACGTTTAGTGGTCCGCCTATTCACGGTTAGTTTTACAGTGGTCTCGTTGTGTCTTAAAGAGTCCTTGGCTATGCCGACTGGGGGCGCTTCAGATGTCATGTGCCTTGCCTTGTACATGATGGTGCTGTACGATTGAGCCCGTGTAGGCCCCACCACGAAAACTTCGGACGAAATCTCTATCATATGTTTGTTCCGGCTTATTCTGCAAGCCAGTCCTTTGTTTTTGTTTTGAGTTGTGGTATTCGAGTTGCTTCAATGCCAAGTGTTGATTCCATACCTTTCCGAAACGGTGTTCTCATATTCCTATGTGAATACTAATCCTTCTTGATAATCAAGATTGTCATGTCAATCATTTTTCAACCGGCGTGTTTCTCTTCAAGTGGATCCGATCACTTCAACATCAGCAAGACCATTTATCATTTCTTCTCAACGGTGTTTGTTTCATCCGTCTCCAAGTTGCTTTTGTTTTTTCCCGCCCACCCACCCCTTTTTCTTCAAGGACACAGATTTCTTTATCAAGTATCCATTTATTCATGTGAAGTCTCTTCGTTCTTTTCAATAAATGTTCTGATCCGGTGATTTCCCATGAAGATGCTCAACAGCTTCAAGTTCATCATCCTTCATTGTTGTTTCTTCTCCGATGGATCCAATTCAAGCTTTCGATTTTCATCATATACCTTTTTCCTCATTTCAATGTCTTCTCATACCGGTGCACCTCATTATCATTCTACTTCTCGCTATTTGTTATTCCGGAATGCTCAAGATATCTCGAAGATTCGTGTTTCCACTCTGCATTCGTTCAAGCTCTTTCGAGATTGGTATCTCATTCAAGTCATTTAATTCAACCGGTGCAACATCTCTTTAAATCTTTTCAACGATATTTCTTTTGAGTGGGCCCTAACCCACAGGTCTTTTACCAGGATCTTACCTGACTCTTCTATTTTCCCAGAGCTATCCTAAATTCTTCTCCAAGTTTGACGTAAGAATGAGTTATCATCAGTCAAATGCTTTTCTCCAAGATCTTTCAAATTCTTTTCATAGTTGGCTCAACCTCTTCGCTTTTGATTCTTCCGGTGTGCCTCAATAATTCTTGGTGGTGTTTCTCGTTGTCATTCTCATCATTTGAAGACCGAAGAAGAGTTTCTCTTTAATCTTGCTCTATTCTCTTCAAGATTCATGGTGCTAGCTTGTTGCCATCCCTCATAATTGTTTTCGTTTGTGAGAATCTTTTCACCCATCCGGAGCATTTTAGGAGTCTTTTCAGTTTCATTCTTTGAAGCCCATCATCTCAATTATTCATTCAAGCTTTCAGCTCTCGTTCTCCAAATCATACCGGTGCATCATTCAAGTATTCTCTAATCAGCTCGTGATCTATTCGTTCATTTGTATCTAAATACCCTCAAGTATCTTCATTCATTTTGCAATTCTTCCCGGTGAATTGTGCCTTTGCTACGTTCATTTTCAATTCTTACGGTGGTTCGTTCAAGATTTCACTTCCTTCGTTGTCATATCAAATATTCGTTCTTTCCAAATCCCACCGGTGGTTCCATCAAGACCTTCTCAAGTTTTGATATATCTCTTTTAATCCTTTCTACGAGAATAAGTAGTATGCCAAATCCGTTGCTTGTCATCAATTCAAATTGGTGAAGGATACGCATAACATAATTCTTATTCTGGTTTCATCCAAGTGATTAATCCTTTCCTTCAGAGTTTGTTCAGGTGGAATAAATTCTGGGCTTCTTGTTGTTCATCTTTCTTCCGGAGTTCTAAGTTTTCCGCATTATCTCGTCGCGAAGCTCCTTCTAAATCATCGCAAGGCTTCACCTTGTATTTTCAACTTCTCCTTCTTTCCATCATCCTTTTATGACCGGAGTTCTTCATGGAGGCTCTACATGGTGCTTCGTCAAGGTTTCCTTTCATTCTTCAGTTGTTCTTCAAGATTTCTCTCAAAGTTATAATCCGCCAAGCTATACTCAAAATTAAACATGGTGCTTAACACTTGTTTTGTTTTGAGAAGCTCAAGCATTCTTCATCTTGCATTCCAATGTGCAATTTTTTCTACCTTATCTTTTGAGATGGTGTTATGTCACTCTTGACAATTTCCCTTGGTTATTCATGTTGTCAAAAATGAGATATTTAAATCCATCAGTCTCTTCATTGGAGTTATCTTGGGTTATATTTCACCTAAAGCTTTCCCTAAGGATTGTTGCTATTTATGGTGCTTATAAATGACCCAAGTTCTTCATTTGTCCTCCCGGTGAAATAAGTTTCTCGTCTCCTTGTTGATATCAATCCAATCATTTGTTTCGTTGGTGGCAGAAGCTCACCTCATAATTTTGAGATGTTTTCATAAGCCCATATCAAGCTTATTCTTTTCGTTGTTGGTTTTTCCAACAACTCCGTTCAATTCTTCGTTGCAAGGGTGCTTTCCAAGCTCATTTGTGGCAGAAGTTGGCATTTTCTTCTCCATTCTTTTATTCCTAAGACCTATCTTCTATTCTTTCTTCCGGAGGCATACGTTCTGCTCTTTTCACTCATCATGTCGTATGGTGAGGTCATGTTCTTTTCGTGCTTATCCGTTTAGCCGGAGTGTTGTGTTCTCATTCAAGTTCTTTTCATCTTATCAAGTTTTCATTCTTCTTTCAGTCGGAGTGCTGTCCAAATTATATCAATCTTATTCCCTCTCTCATCTTGTTTTAACCGGAGTGGTTTCGAACTCTATCTTGTCCATTAAACTCTTGATTCATGTTTTTGCAACCTTCAAGTCCTCGTAATGTTCCTTGTTCCTCTTTTTCTAACAGATTGTCTGCAATCTCATTCATCTCTGTTGTACCCTTTCTTTTAAATTGCTAAACCTCTCAAGGTTCGTGGTTTTACTCATTGGTCGAAGAAGCAACTTAGTTTTACTTCTTCTCTTTCTCTTCCGTTTTCCCTCCGGTGCCATTCTAGATCTCGGGACGAGATCCTCTCGTAGTGGTGGAGTGTTGTAACGCCCCGGATCCGATGCGCCAGGTGTCCGCCAGTTATTCGCCTTCGTTACCATGTCATTTGCTCACGTGTTGCATTTGCCATGTCATCATATGCATTTCATATCATGTCATCATGTGCATTTCATTTTGCATACATGTTCGTCTCATGCATCCGAGCATTTTCCCCATTGTCCGTTTTGCAATCCGGCGTTCCTATGTCCTCCGGCGTCTCCCTCTTCTCTCTTTTCGTGTGCGGGTGTTAAACTTTCTCGGAATGGACCGAGGTTTGCCAAGCGGCCTTGGTATACCACCGGTAGAGCGCCGGTCAAGTTTCGTGCCATTTGGAGGTCGTTTGGTACTCCAACGGTTAACCGGGTAACCGTAAAGCCCTCTTTTGTTGCAGCCCAACACCCCTTCCAAAGTGGCCCAAAACCCATCTAACTCCCCTCCATGCTCTCGGTCGTTCGATCACGATCGCGTGGCAAAAACCGCCCTCATTTGGACTCTCCTAGCTCCCTCTACCTATATATATGCCTTCCTCCCCGAAATTCCCGTAGTCCAAACCCTAGATTTTCCCCTCCGCGCGCGCCGGACATGTCCGGACCGGGCCGGACACGTCCGCCGCCGCCGCCTCGGCCAATCGGGAGCCGCCGCGTGTCCTCCAGCCGCCACACACACCAGCCGCTCATGAGCCCGAGGGCTGCCCCATCCTTCGCCGCCAGTGCATCGCCATCCGCCATCGCCGCAAGCCCTCCGACCTCCCCCCAGCCTCCCAGCCGCCGCCCCGCTCCGGCCCTCGCTCGGCGCGCCGCCCACACGCCGCGCCAAGCGGCGCATCGCCCGACCCACCGGATCCATGCCCCTGTCGCCTCCCTGCCACGGCGCCTCCTCGGCCGGATCCGTGGCGGGCCACCGGATCCGACGCCTCGGCCTCCGCCCCGATCCGCGCCGCCCGCGCCTTCTCCCGCAACTCCGGCCGAATCTCCGGCGAGATTCCGGCCGCCTCGTAAAGCGTGCCACAGGTTGACCCCGAAAACTGCTAAGTCCCCAGTTATTGTTAATTTCATGCCATTTTCATTGCATCACATCTCTGCATCCGTAGCTCCGCTTTGCGCGTATAATATGTCAAATTGTTCGCCTCGACGAGTACATCATTTCATTCCATTGCATCATTTGCATTTGAGCTCATCTTGATGCCCGAAATGCTGTTGGAAGAAGGCTTCAGATCGTTAGTTTCAGAATCTTATCAGCTCGAGCTCTTTTGTCATTTTTGCCATGAATTATGTGTGCACCTTATGAACTTGAGTCCTACATGTGAGTTGAACATTGCCATGCCATCTTTCCAGGGGTGTATGCCATGTATTTTTGTGAGTTATGTGTTGACTAGAACAAGCATGCAAAGTAGGGATGATGATGTTGCTGATTTCAGGAACTTAGTGTTTTCACTGTCTTGTCCTGCTGTTAATTTTATGCCATATGTTCATGTTGTTACAGAGAGATCCATGCCCTTTTTGAGCATGATCAGTAAGGGTGTTTTGAACATATGGATATGCTCTATCCATCCATGCCTTTTTTGGTATTTATGGAGTAGCCTAGCATGTCATTTTTGTGCTCTACTTTTGCTTGAAAATGTTTCCTAGCAGATTGTTTGCATGAGATTCAATTTTCACGAGGTCGTTGTAGTTGATCCGTGTATGCTATGACCTTGCTCTTGCCATTCTTAGCTTCATAATCATGCCTTCTTACTGTTGGTTGCCTTGCCATGCCATGTATTTCTCTGTAGTGAGTGCATCGAGCTCACGAACATGCCTACTCGTTATCTGTTTTTGTCATGCCCAGTTTTTCTGCTAAGTCTGAAATCTGTAATAAAACTTGCAGTTTACATGGGTGCCATCATTTCTTAAGGTCCTTTTTGGCTTATGGTCAGTAAGGGACTATTGATATATGCTTTGAGTAGAATCATGTCATGCCTTGTTTTGCTATTATAAGTTCCTGTAGCTTGTTGTTTGCTTGCTCTAAACATGCCTTCCTGATGTTAATTCCTGGCATGTTAGTAATTTCACTAAGTCTGTGAACCTGATATTTTTAGCACTTTCACCATGCTTGTTTGAACATGTTATGATGTGATTTAGCCGTAGCTCAGTGTTCCTCTTTTGTTAAGCATCTCCTTTAGTTTGCTGCCATATGCTTTGCTTTTATGTTGGGGTGCTGTAGCATAGTTTCTTGTTGCGTGCTAAGTAGCATCGGGCTGTTAAACACAGATTTGCATCATTCTTGTTTTGCTTGTCATTTGCAAACCGTGCATCCGATTCCGGTGATCTTTATATCGATTTCACCCGAAATCATCCCATCTTTCCAGCGGCATACTTGGTTTGCCAAGTTGATGCCCGGTTCATCATTTTCCTTCCGGAGCATACATATGCATTGCATATCACATCTCGCATAGCATGTCATGTATTGCATCATATTGCTTGTGCATTGTTCCTTGTTTGATTGTGGTTCCGTTGCTTGTGTTCTTGCTTTGGGTAGAGCCGGGAGACAAGTACGTGTATGAGGAACTGTTGAGAACGCCTCAACGAGGATCAAGCCTTCGACAACTCGAGAACCTTGCAGGCAAGATGATCATACCCTCGAAATCACTACTATCTTTGCTATGCTAGTTTGCTCGCTCTTTTGCTATGCCAATGCCACGATGCCTACCATTTGCTTGTCAGCCTCCCAAATTGCCATGTCAAACCTCTAACCTTTGACACCATTCCTAGCACACCGTTGTTTGGCTATGCTACCGCTTTGCTCAGCCCCTCTTATAGCGTTGTTAGTTGCAGGTGAAGATGAAGTTTGTTCCTTGTTGGAACATGGAGATGTTGTTCCTTGTTGGAACATGTTTACTTGTTGGGATATCACAATATCTCTTATATTATTAATGCATCTATATATTTGGTAAAGGGTGGAAGGCTCGGCCTTATGCAGTGATTTGTTCCACTCTTGCCGCCCTAGTTTCCGTCATACCGTGTTATGTTCCCGGATTTTGCGTTCCTTACTGCGGTCGGGTGATTTATGGGACCCCTTGACAGTTCGCTTTGAATAAAACTTGTCCAAAAAGGCCCAACATTGACTTTTACCATTTGCCTCACCTAGCCCTTTTCTTCCCTTGGGTTTCGGGCCCGAGGGTCATCTTTATTTTAGCCCCGGGCGGTGCTCCTTCGAGTGTTGGTCCAAGCGGCAGATCTGAGGCCACCTCGGGCAACTCGAGGGCTGGTTTTACTCGTGGTGACCCATCCGGTGTGCCCCGAGAACGAGGTACGTGCGACTCCTATCGGGATTTGTCGGCACATCGGGCGGCTTTGTTGGTCTTGTTTTACCATTGTCGAAATGTCTTGATGTACCGGGATACCGAGTCGATCGGAGTGTCTTGGGTGAAGGTCTATTCCTTCGTTGATCGCGAGAGCTTGTCATGGGCTAAGTTGGGACACCCTGCAGGTATAAACTTTCGAGAGCCGTGCCATGGTTATGTGGCGATGGGAATTTGTTAATGTCCGGTTGTAGAAAACCTGAAGTTGACCTTAAGTAAAATACATCAACCGTGTGTGTAACCGTGATGGTCTCTTTCCGTGGTCCGGAAGTGAACACTGATGTTGGAGTTATGCTTGACGTGGTTGCTATAGGATCACTTCTTGATCATACTTTTATCGACCGTGCTTTGCCTTCTCTTCTCGCTCTCATTTGCGTATGTTAGCCGCCATATATGCTAGTCGCTTCTGCAGCTCCACCTCATGCCTTTACCTTACCCATAAGCTTAAATAGTCTTGATCTCGCGGGTGCGAGATTGCCGAGTCCTCGTGGCTCACGGATACTTCAAAACCAGTTTGCGGTGCCTATGTTACCGAAAGGTGGCGCAACCAAGCTCAAGGAGGAGCTCGATGAAGATCTTGCCCTTTGTGTGTTCCGTTCTAGTTGATCAAGAGTGGAGCCCAGTTGGGGTCGATCGGGGACCTTTTGTCGCATTTGGGGTTCTTCTTTTATTTTGGTTCCGTGTCGGACCTTGATTGTATCTGGATGATGTAATGCTTTATTCATGTAATTGTGTGAAGTGGCGATTGTAAGCCAACTATGTATCTCTTTCCCTTATGTATTACATGGGTTGTGTGAAGATTACCTCACTTGCGACATTGCTTTCAATGCGGTTATGCCTCTAAGTCGTGCTTCGACACGTGGGAGATATAGCCGCATCGAGGGCGTTACACTTTACATGAGAATGATGCATCCGTAGTTAACTTGAATGCATCATGTGTTGAGTTACCTGGTGATTTGAGCACATCACCTATTTTAGAGAATCTTGAAACTGTCATGAATGCGTCATGTGATCAAACAACTGAAATACCAACAATTTTGAGTGCACCCATTGAATTAACTGTTGATGCAAAAGAATCAATGTTTAATCATTTTGATATGACCTCTAATCTTGGTGATGATTCTGTGTCGAATGACTCATTGCACGTTTGCTTATCTAAGCATGTTGTAGCATGTAAATTTGATTCAAATAAGGTTTATTCACCAATGTTGGGATGGTTTAATGATGAACATTGTCTAACTTTTGAAATAAATAAGAGCTTCACTTATATGTGCAAACTGAGTTGCAATATTTTCATGCCTTCTAGTTCTTGTGCTAATTTGTTGGCTTTAGATTTTATGAACTATGCAAGTTACTCATCTATTCATGTGTCATATATGCAAAAATCAAGGGAAGTAAAAATGGATGACGTATACATATACAACATGTACACCTTGTCTCTTTTGTTAGCCACATTTCAGATTAAGCAACGCCGAGGACGGCTTTGTTTTCAAGAAGGGGAGGATGATGAGGACATGACTACCTTGGATAAGACCAAAAATATTGCATACATGCATATTTGTCAGGTGATTTCTAGTGCAAACTATTCAATAATATATTTATGTTATCCAGAACAAAAATACTTCACATACTTTTGTGTTTTGTCTAATTGCAGGTGTATGGGACATTTGTACAATCCACATATGAAGATAAGGGAAAAGGAGAAGTTTAGGTGCTGTTCAAAAAGTCTTCTCACGTCACTTTTGGGCCAAGATAAGATAGATTCCAAGTCTTTCACGTTCTGGATTCAGATCCGGACTGCACAGACATACCTGACTCAAAACATCAACAATTTTTTCATACAGACTCCGAATTGGGTGATTGTATTTTTGTTGGAAAGTAGATTTCATGCTCTTTCCAGCACAGTTGGAATCATCTTAAAAGCCGTCCGGAGCGTTGAGTTATGGACGAAACAATCTGACGCTGCACCAGAATCCGAGTCAAACTACAAGTCCAAAGGTGTTACGTCACCTCCACTTGGGCCCATGAGCCTTGTACGACCTAGGGTTGGTTTTAGGCTGGCTTGGGACGTCCCCCCACCTCCTTGGCCGCCACCCCTTGCTCCTATATAAGTAGATCCATCTAGTAGCTTTTTCCTTGGGATTTGTTTAGTTAAAAGTTAGCCATTGCAACTTCGTGTAATTCGTTTGTGTCCAACGACCAGACCAGGACCGCTTATGGATCCCCACCTTTATTAATACTTCATACATACTCGCAATATTCAGATTGCTTTTATCATATTCTTTCTTGTTCTTCGATTGCTTGCAGGAATAGACCTTCGTGGTCAGGTTGATTGTGCTCCGGTGTGGTCAATCACCCAATTCGGATTCTGGTGCAGCGTCAGATTGTTTCGTCCATAACTCAACGCTCCGGACGGATTTTAAGGTGATTCCAGTTGTGCTGGAAAGACCATGAAATCTACTTTCCAACAAAAAAAGAATCACCCAATTCGGAGTCCGTATGAAAAAGTTGTTGCCGTTTTGAGTAAGCTATGTCTGTGCAGTCCGAATCTGAATCCAGAACGTGAGAGACTTGGACTCTATCTTCTCTTGGCCCAAAAGTGACGTGAGAAGACTTTTTGAACAGCACCTAAACTTCTCATTTTCCCTTATCTTCATATGTGGATTGTACAAATGTCCCATACACCTGCAATTAGACAAAACACAAAAGTGTGTGAAGTATTTTTGTTCTGCATAACATAAATAGATTATTGAATAGTTTGCTCTAGAAATCACCTGACAAATATGCATGTATGCAATATTTTTGGTCATATCAAAGGTAGTCATGTCCTCATCAGGATATCGTTTCCACATATATATTGACCGATGCCAGGAATGCCCTTTTGTTCTTGGCTTTCACGTGCATGAGTTACAGCATGCCATCCGGCGAAAAAAGAAGAATAAGGCATATATCCGCTGGATTTTCTTCAAATTTATGGCCAAATGAGATTGCTCGGATCATAGAGCATCTGCAGAAAGGTACGTTTGTCCCTACCAGGGGGGCTAATGTCTATAAGCAACATAATCTCTCGAATTTCCTTCAAAAAGAAGTGCCAATGGGTTCAGAAACTTGTCTGAAAAACAGCGACGAATGAGGTTCTTTGACTTTCAGGGCCAAAAAGTCCTGCTTAAGGCTGAAATTGAGGGTACTCCAGGCCTCCTGGCGCAAGTGGGGAGTATTTTTTGGATTCGCACACTCGCCGGGAGCAGTTTGAGTACTTGTGGGTCTGACACGGACTCCGAATGACAAAATTATGACCGTTTTAGTGAACATCTCTCCATTCTATGGCAGTCCTTGATAGTACTTCATTTACTCGTGCGCTTTTTGCCTGACTGCCCCAAATTTTCTTGTCCTCTATAGTGGAGATATCGTTTCCACATATATATTGACCGTTGCCAGGAATGCCCTTTTGTTCTTGGCTTTCACGCGCATGAGTTACAGCATGCCATCTGATGAAAACAAGGAAAATAAGGCATATAGCCGCTGGATTTTCTTGAATTTACGGCCAAATGAGATTGCCCAGATCATAAAGCATCTGCAGAAAGGTACGTTTGTCCCTACCAGGGGGGCTAATGTCTATAAGCAACATAATCTCTTGAATTTCCTTCAAAAGGAAGTGCCTATGGGTTCAGAAACTTGTCTTAAAAACAGCGACGAATGATGTTCTTTGACTTTCAGGGCCAAAAAGTCCTGCTTAAGGCCGTATTTGAGGGTACTCTAGGCCTCCTGGCGCAAGCGAGGAGTATTTTCTAGATTCGCAGACTCGCCGCGTGCAGTTTGAGTACTTGTGGGTCCGACACGGACTCCGAATGACAAAATTATGACCGTTTTAGTGAATATCTCTCCATTCTATGGCAGTCCTTGAAAGTACTTCATTTTCTCGTGCGCTTTTTGCCTGACTGCCCCAAAATTTCTTGTCCTCTATAGTGGATATATCGTTTCCACATATATATTAACCGATGCCAGGAATGCCCTTTTCTTCTTGGCTTTCACGTGCACGAGTTACAGCATGCCATCCGACGAAAACAAGGAGAATAAGGCATATAGCCGCTGGATTTTCTTCAATTTACGGCCAAATGAGATTGCTCGGATCATAGGGCATCTGCAGAAAGGTACGTTTGTCCCTACCAGGGGGGCTAATGTCTATCAGCAACATAATCTCTCTAATTTCCTTCAAAAGGAAGTGCCAATGGGTTCAGAAACTTGTCTGAAAAACAGCGACTAATGATGTTCTTAGACTTTCAGGGACAAAAAGTCCTGCTTAAGGCCGTATTTGAGGGTACTCCAAGCCTCCTGGCACAAGCGGGGAGTGTTTTCTGGATTCACGCGCTCTCCGCGAGCAGTTTGAGTAGTTGTGGGTCCGACACGGACTCCGAATGACAAAATTATGACCGTTTTAGTGAACATCTCTCCAATCTATGGCAGTCTTTGAAAGTACTTCAATTTCTCGTTCGCTTTTTACCTGATTGCCCCAAAATTTCTTGTCCTCTACAGAGGGGATATCGTTTCCACATATATATTGACCGATGGCAGGAATGCCCTTTTGTTCTTGGCTTTCACGCGCATGAGTTACAGCATGCTATCCGGCGAAAACAAGGAGAATAAGGCATATATCCGCTGGATTTTCTTCAAATTTACGGCCAAATGAGATTGCTCGGATCATAGAGCATCTGCAGAAAGGTACGTTTGTCCCTACCAGGGGGGCTAATGTCTATAAGCAACATAATCTGTTGAATTTCCTTCAAAAAGAAGTGCCAATGGGTTCAGAAACTTGTCTGAGAAACAGCGACGAATGATGTTCTTTGACTTTTAGGGCCAAAAAGTCCTGCTTAAGGCTGAAATTGAAGGTACTCCGGGCCTCCTAGCGCAAGTGGAGAGTATTTTTTGGATTCGCACCCTCGCCAGGAGCAGTTTGAGTACTTGTGGGGTCTGACACGGACTCCGAATGACAAATTTATGACCGTTTTAGTGAACATCTCTCCATTCTATGGTAGTCCTTGAAAGTACTTCAATTTCTCGTGCGCTATTTGCCTGATTGCCCCAAAATTTCTTGTCCTCTATAGAGGGGATATCGTTTCCACATATATATTGACCGATGCCAGGAATGCCCTTTTGTACTTGGCTTTCACGCGCATGAGTTATAGCATGCCATCCAGCGAAAACAAGGAGAATAAGGCATATATCCGCTGGATTTTCTTCAAATTTACGGCCAAATGAGATTGCTCGGATTATAGAGTATCTGCAGAAAGGTTCGTTTGTCCCTACCAGGGGGGCTAATGTCTATAAGCAACATAATCTCTCGAATTTCCTTCAAAAGGAAGTGCCTATGGGTTCAGAAACTTGTCTTAAAAATAGCGACGAATGATGTTCTTTGACTTTCAGGGCCAAAAAGTCCTGCTTAAGGCAGTATTTGAGGGTACTCTAGGCCTCCTGGCGCAAGCGAGGAGTATTTTCTAGATTCGCACACTCGCCGCGTGCAGTTTGAGTACTTCTGGGTCCGACACGGACTCCGAATGACAAAATTATGACCATTTTAGTGAACATCTCTCCATTCTATGGCAGTCCTTGGAAGTACTTCATTTTCTCGTGCGCTTTTTGCCTGACTGCCCCAAAATTTCTTGTCCTCTATATTGCAGATATCGTTTCCACATATATATTGACCGATGCCAGGAATGCCCTTTTGTTCTTGGCTTTCACGCGCATGAGTTACAACATGCCATCCGGCGAAAACAAGGAGAATAAGGCATATAGCTGCTGGATTTTCTTCAATTTACGACCAAAACAACAACAACAACAACAACAGCAACAACAACAACTACTACAACAACAACAACAATTTACGGCCAAATTAGATTGCCCAGATCATAGAGCATCTGCAGAACCTAGTTTGTCCCTACCAGGGAGGCTAATGTCTATAAGCAACATAATCTCTCGAATTTCCTTCAAAAGGAAGTGCCTATGGGTTCAGAAACTTGTCTTAAAAATAGCGACGAATGATGTTCTTTGACTTTCAGGGCCAAAAAGTCCTGCTTAAGGCAGTATTTGAGGGTACTCTAGGCCTCCTGGCGCAAGCGAGGAGTATTTTCTAGATTCGCACACTCGCCGCGTGCAGTTTGAGTACTTCTGGGTCCGACACGGACTCCGAATGACAAAATTATGACCATTTTAGTGAACATCTCTCCATTCTATGGCAGTCCTTGGAAGTACTTCATTTTCTCGTGCGCTTTTTGCCTGACTGCCCCAAAATTTCTTGTCCTCTATATTGCAGATATCGTTTCCACATATATATTGACCGATGCCAGGAATGCCCTTTTGTTCTTGGCTTTCACGCGCATGAGTTACAACATGCCATCCGGCGAAAACAAGGAGAATAAGGCATATAGCTGCTGGATTTTCTTCAATTTACGACCAAAACAACAACAACAACAACAACAACAACTACTACAACAACAACAACAATTTACGGCCAAATTAGATTGCCCAGATCATAGAGCATCTGCAGAACCTAGTTTGTCCCTACCAGGGAGGCTAATGTCTATAAGCAACATAATCTCTCGAATTTCCTTCAAAAGGAAGTGCCAATGGGTTCGGAAACTTGTTTATAAAACAGCGACGAATGATGTTCTTTGACTTTTAGTGCCAAAAAGTCCTGCTTAAGGCTGAATTTGAGGGTACTCTGGGCCTCCTAGCGGAAGCGTGGAGTATTTTTTGGATTAGCGCGCTCACCGCGAGCAGTTTGAGTACTTATGGGTCCGACACGGACTCCGAATGACAAAATTATGACCGTTGTAGTGAACATCTGTCCTTTCTATGGCAGTCCTTGAAAGTACTTCATTTTCTCGTGCGCTTTTTGCCTGATTGCCCCAAAATTTCTTGTCCTCTATAGAGGAGATATCATTTCCACATATATATTGACCGATGCCAGGAATTCCTTTTTTCTTGGCTTTCACGCGCATGAGTTATAGCATGCCATCCGGCGAAAACAAGGAGAATAAGGCATATAGCCGATAGATTTTCTTCAATTTACGGCCAAATGAGATTGCCCAGATCATAGAGCATCTGCAAACCTATGTTTGTCCCTACCAGGGGATAATTTCTATAAGCAACATAATCTCTCGAATTTCATTCAAAAGGAAGTGCCAATGGGTTCATAAACTTGTCTATAAAACAGCGATGAATGATTTTCTTTTAACTTTCAGGGCCAAAAAGTCATGCTCAAGGCAGAATTTGAGGGTACTCCGAGCCTCCTGGCGCAAGCGGGGAGTATTTTTGATTCACATACGCCATGAAAGCAGTTTGAGTACTTATGGGTTTGACATGGACTCCGAATGACAAAATTATGACCGTTTTAGTGAACATCTGTCAATTCTATGGCAGTCCTTGAAAGTACTTCATTTTCTCGTGCGCTTTTTGCCTGATTGCTCCAAAATTTCTTGTCCTCTATAGAGTAGATATCGTTTCCACATATATATTGACCGATGCCAGGAATGCCCTTTTGTTCTTGGCTTTCACGTGCATGAGTTACAGCATGCCATCCGGCAAAAACAAGGAGAATAAGGGCTGGATTTTCTTCAATTTATGGCTAAATGAGATTGCACAGATCATAGAGCATCTGCAGAAAGGTACGTTTGTCCCTACCAGGGGGGTTAATGTCTATAAGCAACATAATCTCTCGAATTTCCTTCAAAGGGAAGTGTCAATGGGTTCAGAAACTGATGTTTCCCTAGGTTGGAGATGTTTCACGAATTGGAGGGGAATCCCCAAGAACAAGATGAACAAAGGAGGGAGAAACAAGAGGAACACTCAAGAACAAGTCAAATCACACATCCACTAGACAATCAAACACATAAGATCCACAAGGTACATGAACAACAAAGGGAAATAAGATACATGGTAGAGTTCACCGCAAATCCTATGAAGGAGATTAGGGCTTGATGATCTAGATAGATCCTTCCCACAAGGGGGTCTTGAGCTAGGTCACTCCAAGAGGAGGTCTTGATCTCCTAGTGGAGTGGATCCATGGAGCAAAGCTCTCATATGTCTAACATATCCTTTGCTAACCCTAACAAATGGTCTAGGTACAGAATATATAGTCTTGGGGACGAAGTGGAGGAAGGGGGGGCTCGGAGTGGAGATCATGGCCGTCCATCCCGATGAGCCCATGCGCACGGGGTAAGTTGGGCCCGTGCGCACGGGGGTCCCGTGGGCACGGTACAGGCCCGTGCGCACGGGGTGCTCCAGCGCAAACTCCCTGAGTAGTTGATGTAGGGTGGAACCCTATAGCATCGATCTTTCACGTTTGGAGTGGATCCTACGGGGGAAAACGAGAGAGAATCGCTAAACCGACAAGGAATCAATCACACAAGTGCTAGACCATCACACACATAAGGTAACACATGGCTCAAGATCAACAAAGGTAATACAAAGGAACCGTTCTTCTCCGCGAGGAGGCCTTGATGTTCTTCCCTGGAAGCTTGAATCCGCTTGGGGATCTTCTCCGAAGAGGTCGTGATCTCCGAGGAGAAGTATCCAAGTGGATGAGCAAAGGCTCTCACACAAATATGAGCTAATCCAATGCTAACCCTAGCTTGGAGGACAAGGGGTCCTATTTATAGTCTTACTGCAAAAGGGGGCGAAGTGGAGGGGTACATGGGCTTTGGCCCGCGGGTTTAGTCACTCAGGGGTCGGACATCCGGAAGGCGTCGGACGTCCAGAGGCTCAGGACGGTCCGGACGTCCGGAAGGCGTCGGTCGACCGTAGATTCGGCTCTGGATGGCGTTGGTCGGACGTCCGGAAGTCGTCGGTCGTCCGTGGATTCTGCTCTGGTTGGCATTGTACAGCGGCCGGACGTCCGGAGGGCGTCGGTCGTCCGTAGATTCGGCCCTGGTTGGCGTTGTTCAGCGGCCGGACATCCGGAGGGTGTCGGTCGTCCGTGCCCTGGGATTCGTCGGACGTCCGGACTTGGTCGGTCGTCCGACGCCTGTAGCTTCAGCAGCCTTCCTTCTTCTTCTTCAACATGCTTGGGGTCCTCGCCGTCTTGGCTCTTGCATGTAATCGTTCCTTGGCTCATATCCAGGTGCCTGATTACACATAGGGTTTTCGAATGAGGTAGTAGCCAGGTCTCGTGAGTAGAAAGAGGAAGTTCGGAGAGGAGCGAGTTCACCTTATCTTCAATAGCCTTAGCTCGGGCTCGTGTCATGGGTCCAAGTGGTGTTGAGGGAGATGTAGGCACGTCCGTGGGGATGAGCGAGGGATGCTCCGCATCATCTCCCCCCCCCTTGGGAGAGATCCGTCCTCGGATCAAAAACTTCATCTCCATGGTAAGGTGCGAGGTCCTTGACGTTGAAGATGTCGCTCACATTGTACTTGTCTCGAGGTAGGTTGATCTTGTAGGCGTTGTCGTTGTAGCGTGCTAGCACCTTGAAAGGTCCATCGGCTCTAGGGAGAAGTTTGGACTTGCGTTCGTTTGGGAAGCGGTCCTTTCGAAGGTGTAGCCACACTAGATCACCAATGTTGAAGACCATGGGTTGCTTGTTGACGTTGAGCTTGGTCGCTAGTCGTTGTACTTGGCGCTTGATGGTGTGCCTTGTATCTTCATGCATCTTCTTGATGTAGCTTGCCCGTGCACTTGCATCCATGTTGGTGCGCTCTTGTAGGGGAAGAGGTAGAATGTCCAATGGCGACAACGGGTTGAAGCCGTAGACGACCTCGAAGGGAGACTTGCCGGTAGTCGAATGTCTTGCACGGTTGTAGGCGTACTCGGCGATGGGTAGACATGCTTCCCACTCCTTGATGTTCTTCTTGATCAACACGCGAAGTAGAGTGGAGAGAGTCCGGTTCGTCACCTCCGTTTGGCCGTCGGTTTGAGGATGGTATGCGGATGAGAACAAGAGCTTGATTCTGAGCTTGGCACACAGGGTCTTCCAAAAGTAACTCAAGAACTTGACGTCGCGGTCGGAGACGATTGTCTTTGGTACTCCGTGGAGACGCAAGATTTCCCTACAAAAGAATTTGCAATATGTGAAGCATCGTCTATCTTGTTGCAAGGAATGAAATGTGCCATCTTAGAAAATCGGTCCACAACAACAAACACGGAATCCTTTCCATTTTGAGTCCTAGGTAAACCAACTACAAAGTCCATGCTAATGTCTTCCCAAGGTTGATAAGGAATAGGAAGAGGCATGTAAAGACCATGAGATTGAGCTTTTGACTTAGCTTTGCGGCATGTAGAGCATCGAGTAGTGAATCGTGAGACGTCGCGGAACATCTTGGGCCAAAAGTAGTTCTTGGAGAGCGTGGCGAAAGTCTTGTCGCGTCCAAAATGTCCCATGAGTCCGCCTCCATGAGCCTCTTGCAAAAGGAGCAAACGAAGAGAAGACTCGGGAATGCATAGTTTGTTAGCTCTCATAAGATAACCATCCTTGATGTAATATTGTTCCCAAGATGTATGCGTCAAACATTTGGCATAATGAGGTGCAAAAGATGGATCACTAGCATACAAGTCTTTTATGTGCTCAAAGCCAATAACATTCAACTCAAGTTGGGTGACAAGTGTGCATATGCGTGAAAGCGCATCCGCAACTACATTTTCTTTACCCTTAATGTACTTGATCACATATGGGAAAGATTCAATAAATTCACTCCATTTGGCATGACGCTTGTTCAATTTAGTTTGACCTTTTAAGTACTTAAGCGTTTCATGATCGGTATGGATGACAAACTCATGAGGTCTAAGATAATGTTCCCAAACATGGAGTACACGCACTAAAGCATACAATTCTTTGTCATATATTGGATAGTTAAGTTGAGCACCAGAGAGTTTTTCACTAAAATATGCAATAGCTCGTTTTTCTTGCATCAAAACTCCGCCAATTCCGGTACCACTTGCATCACAATGAATCTCAAAAGTTTTGTCAAAGTTGGGCAAAGCAAGAATCGAAGCATGAGTAAGTAAAGACTCAAGCTCATCGAAGCGGTTGATTGCAAAGTTCCCCAAACAAAAGGAGCATTTTTCTTACTCAAAGCATGCAAAGGGGTGGCAATAGTCCTAAAGTTTTTCACAAAGCGGCGATAAAATCCTGCAAGACCAAGAAAACTACGCACTTGTTGCAAATTGGTGGGTTGGGACCAAGTTTTAATTGCTTCAATTTTAGTTTCATCAACATGGACACCCTTTGAAGAGACAATGAAACCCAAGAAAACCACTTTGTCAACACCAAACATGCACTTTTTCATGTTGGCATAAAGACTTTCCTTTCGAAGTGTTTGCAAAACAAGCTTAACATGATCAAGATGCTCTTTCATGGTTTTGCTACACAAGAATATCATCGAAGTAAACCACAACAAAGACTCCAATGTAAGGTCGAAGTACATGATGCATGAGACGCACAAAAGTACCGGGAGCCTCCGATAAACCCATAGGCATGACTAACCATTCATATAAGCCAAATTTTGTTTTGAAAGTCGTTTTCCATTCATCACCCTCGTGAATGCGTATTTGATAATAGCCACTTTTAAGATCAATTTTGAGAAAAAGTTGGCTCCACTAAGTTCATCAAGCATATCATCTAAGCGAGGAATGGGATGCCTATAGCGAACGGTAATAGCATTTATGGGTCTACAATCGGAATACAAGCGGAAACTTCCATCGGGCTTAGGCACAAGTATAACGGGAACGGCACAAGGGCTTAAGCTTTCATGTACATGACCGTTGTCGATTAGTTGTTGTACTTGCCGTTGAATCTCCTTGGTTTCTTCAGGATTGACACGGTATGGAGATTTGTTTGGAAGTGGCGCTCCGGGGATGATGTCGATTCGATGCTCAATGCCTCGAAGAGGAGGTAGACTCGGAGGTAGCTCATCGGGGAAAACATCTTGAAATTCCTGCAAAAGAGATTGAAACACCAAAGGTAGCTCGTGAATGGTGTTAGTTTTTGTTTCTCCATCCTTGCACACAAGGACAAAGTGCATCACACTCGATGGGTTCTCACACACTTCTCTCATCTCACTTTTTGTGGCAAATAGTATGAGGTTTTTCTCTCTAGGCGAAGAGGCGCTCAAGTTCGGCTTGTGGCTCTCACTCACTTTTTGGTGGTTCACTTTCTCACTCTTCTCTCTATGGTGGGTGGCTTGCTTGTCGGCTATCACTTGACTAGGAGACATGGGTCGTAGCACATATTCTTTTCCTTTCATCTCGAAGCTATAGTGGTTGGTACGCCCGTTATGGAAGACACCACAGTTGAATTGCCATGGTCGACCAAGAAGGAGGTGGCAAACGGTCATTGGGACCACATCACACTCCAAAGTGTCCTCATATGCACCTATTTTGAATGAGACTTGGACCGTATGCTCAACTCAGTATAGTCTTGAGTCACTTAGCCATTGAACCTTGTAGGGGTGCGGGTGCTTCTTCTTGACCAATTGAAGCTTGGAGCATAGTTCTTCACTTGCCAAGTTGTGGCAACTGCCTCCATCGATGATGACCTTGACGGATCGTCCATTGATGCCAGCCTTTGTGTGGAAGATGTGGCATCGTTGGTCTTCTTCTTGTTGATGTTGAAGAGTTGATAGAGGCAGAGGTGTCCCGTCTTTCGATGAGATGGTGGATTTTGCTTTGGTGGAAGTCGACTTTGACGATCCGACTCTGAAGTCAGCGAGGACGTCGCGCTTAGCAATCGCTAAACCAACTCCGAGAGGTTATTGACCACGCCAGAGCACGATCAACGACCACGAGGTCTATTTCCTGCGAGCAAACGAAGAACAAGCAAGAAACTGAGATTGCAATCTGGATATTGCGAATATAAGATGAAAGCTTTATTGATCAAGGTGGGGTTCTGTGGCGCTTTGTCCGGTCGTTGAACATAAACGGCACGCGAAGTTGCAGCTATGGCGAACTTTTGATCTAAACAAAACCCAAAGTCTAAACGGTGCCCTAAGGGCTGTATATATGGAGGAAGAGGGGTGAATTTCGTGGCCCTTGGTGGAGGGGTCCGAAACTAACCCTATCTCTTGTTTCCCCACACATACGGACTCTAAAAATAGCCTATACTAATGTATTTCGAAATTACATGGGCCTGGCCCAATAATAAGGTGACGCAGCACCTAGAATAGCCTCTGGACAAAACTTATGAAGTGGCATCTTTTATATTTCGTCCAAGGCTTCATGCACTCATTATGGTGGCTTCAAAGTCCTGAAATCATCACTTGTAACTCCATTCTTGTCCCCCTTGCGCATGCCATCATCTCCATGCTTGTTCTTGCTCCAATGTTCATCCTTCTCCAAGCTAGGCCCTTCATTTGTAAGCAAAACAAATGTATCCAATTTAGGCAGCATCATATTCTCATGAACATTAGATTCATTACCAAGAAACGAAAGTACCTGGTAATTTAGTTGGCGTGCGCGAGCTCTAGTAATTGGTCCAGTATGTATAGCAGCAGGGGCTGTGGGTGTAACAATGGTATTGATGTCCTCATCAAGAGTCAAGACCTTGGAGACAACAAGAGCGGGGCTCGTATCTTCATCACAAAAGACTTGATCATCTTCATCCTCATTCACTCGCCTATGGATGGCTACTTGCTCAATAGCTTCCATTTCAACTTCACTCATTGACTCGTAGGTGCCATCGTCGTTGAGGATCATGGTGCGCTTGTTTGTGCATTCATAGGACTTGTGGCCTCGGCCTCCGCAAGTGAAACACTTGAAGGAGCTTGTCTTGACGGTCTCATCGGTCGGAGTAGATGACGAAGCACGCGGCTTGAGGTTGCTTGTAGTAGGAGGAAGACGACTTGAACTTGTGGAAGTCTTCTTGTAACTTGACTTGTCGTCGTTGCTTGGAGAAGGCTTGATTGATGTCGAAGTTGGAGTAGTTGTTGAAGCTTGGTTGTTGGAGAAGCCATAGGTCTTGGAGGAGTACTTGGCGTACTTGAAGTCATCTTGCACTTGGCGTTCCGCCTTTGTAGCTTGATGCACGAGCTCAATGAGGTTGGAGTATGGTTGGAAATCGGCGATCTTCTTGATGGGATGATTGAGTCCATTCAAGAATCTTGCCATTGTTTGCTCATCATCCTCCGTGACATTGGCTCGAATCATGGCAATCTCCATTTCCTTGTAGTATTCTTCAACACTCTTTGTTCCTTGCTTGAGGAGTTGTAGCTTCTTGAAGAGATCACGGCTGTAGTAGGTTGGCACAAAACGTGCTCACATGACATCCTTCATTTGAGCCCAAGTGGTGATTGGAGGATCACCTCTTGCTTGTCGGCGCTCAAGGACTTGTTCCCACCATATGAGTACATAGTCTTGGAACTCAAGTGATGCCATAGCGATCTTCTTCTCTTCCTCATAGTTGTGCAAATGAAAGATTTTGTCGACCTTTAATGCCCATGAGAGGTACTCTTCGGGGTCATTGCTTCCATTGAACTTGGGCATTGTGAACTTGAGCTTTCCATAGCGTTGCTCTTCATTGTGTTGTTGGCGATGGTGATGATGACGCCCTTGACGTGGAGGGTAATCATCCTCATGTTGCTCTTGGCGTGGAGGAAGTCCATGATCAACTTGCTCTTGTTGACCTTGAGGTTGAGGTGGAGCTTGAGGAGCTTGTGAGGTAGCTTAACGTTGGACACGCGGATGGTAGTTCCTCTCTTGGATTTCTTCTCGAAGGGCTTCCTCTTGATTGCGCCGTTCGCGATTGCGGTTGGCGATAGCTCGACTTGATACTTGAAGGGCACGTTCCGCCTCACGAGCTTGTGCTTCTCGTTGTTGTTGTTGAAGACGTTGAGCCTCGGCGTCTTGTTGCTCTTGATGTAAACGCGCTTGTTCTTGTTCTTCTTGGCAACAAAGACGTTGTCGTTCTTGAGCTTGAGCAAACGCTACTTGGTTTGATTGGGGACGAGGGACTTGCTCATCAACTTGCTCTTGTGAATGCTTGTCGTGTAGCGGGTTGCGAGATGCATGACGGTCTTGACGTGCGGCTCGTCAAAGAGTGTTCGATGACGGTGTACTTGAGCCGAAGAAGGATTCGTCGGAGTGTCGACTTGAGTGGCTCCGTCTTGAGTATGAGGATGTAGAATGAGGCCGGTTCACCAACAAGGCGCGGATTTCGTCCATTCTTGCATCGTTCTCTTGCTTGTGCGCGTCGAGCTTGTTGTCGAAGTAGTCTCTTGTACGTTGCTCGGAGAGTCGTAAGTCGGTGGCGAGGTTGTCGATGCGGTCGTTCATTGCTTGTTGCTCTTGATGTAATGCTCGTTGTGCACCACAGAGGTGGCTCTTGGTGACGTATGATGACATGTCGTCGTCTTGCTCGATGAAGAGTGGGTTGGTAGAAGTACTTGGCCTATCCATTATTTCAAGAAAAATGTGAGTGGTAGAACGAGAAGAACGAATACCAATGTACCTTTGACCGATGTTGAAGATGAATCAAGGTCACTCAAATGCGGACAATGAAATAGCACTATTGGTACCAATTCTTGTCGGTTCTCACACCTACACAAGTAAAAGCTAATGGTGGGGCTTGGTTAGGATGGTGGCACAAAATTTGATGCAATAGTAAGTGAGCTTCAATAGTGTTGGAAAAGATTCACAAATTTGCAAATGCAACAAGTAGACCAAGCAAGTATGGGTACACGGAAACACACACGCAAATAGATAAATGGGATTGTGCAAACCAAAAGTGAGCCAAAATGTGGAAACCACGAAAATGCTCTTGTTGCACAATTCTAGAGAGACGCTAGCACGATTGCACAATAGGCGGATACGCAAACTTGTGCACAACCTACTAGGCAAAAATGCAACTATCTCTATCCCAAGTATGTTATATGTATGGTATTTTGGTGCAATGATCCAAGATGACCCAATATGACAATCTTAATGTAGTATGGTGCTATGGTTCTTGCTCATAAGCTCTTTTCTTATCTTTCCTCTTTGCTTAAAAGCTTGGGTGTCTCTTTCACTTTTGAGCTCTTTTCTCATGCAAAACTTCACGAACCAAAATAGCAATTGTGTATGCTATGAAAACTTTGTGACACACAAGTGGATCCCAAGATATGCACCACTATGGTATGGTATGTATGCTATGGAGTATGATCACTAAATGTACACAAGTCACGTTGCCGGCAATACTCAATGGCTAGTCTCGATGGGTAAGCTACGCAAAATTAGGGCCATGTGGGGTATCAATGCAATTGCAAGGTATGACAAAGGTGTCGTCGAAGTTACCGTCCTTGGCGATGATGAGACCCTTGCGAAGATGAGCCGTGGTGGTGATGAAGTCGAACCGTACCTAGATAGCCGAAACACAAAAGGATACGGGAGCCACAACTGAAAATCTCAAGGACCAAAATGTGTCAAAATCGTCATAGGAGGTATCGGGGAACATTTTGGTGTATGTGGGTTTGGAAGATGTGGTGGAATGTGGGGTTGTGGTGGTGGTAGAACTGACAAAGTTCAGTTTCGTCAGGGTTTTACGGACGTCTGAACTTTTACGGTCGTCCGGTCTTCGTCGGACGTCCGACGTTTTACGGTCGTCCGGAACCTGGGCGAAAATCGGGCTCGGGAAGAACTGCGAGACTTACGGGGAAGAAGAAGATGGTGAGGTCGAAATCGAGCGATTTGGTGGATGGAAAAGGGTGGGGAGGGTGGGGAAAGCTAGATCCACGTAGCAACACAAATCCATGGACCAAATCCAACAAAATCTCATCACACAAACAAATCACAAAAAAAATTTGGGGCTATTTTTGGTGGGGATTTTCGGATTTAGGACGAAAACAACAAAATCAAGCTAGAAAACACGGGGTAGAGGCTCCAAAAACATGATCAACGTGGCTCATGATACCAAGATGATGTAGTGTGGAACCCTATAGCGTCGATCTTTCACGTTTGGAGTGGATCCTATGGGGGAATCACGAAGAACACGCGGAAGCACAAAGGGAAACACGGGGAAAACGAGAGAGAATCACTAAACCGACAAGGAATCAATCACACAAGTGCTAGACCATCACACACATAAGGTAACACATGGCTCAAGATCAACAAAGGCAATACAAAGGAACCGTTCTTCTACGCGAGGAGGCCTTGATGTTCTTCCCTAGAAGGGGTCTTGAATCCGCTTGGGGATCTTCTCCGAAGAGGTCGTGATCTCCGAGGAGAAGTATCCAAGTGGATGAGCAAAGGCTCTCACACAAATATGAGCTAATCCAATGCTAACCCTAGCTTGGAGGAGGAGGGGTCCTATTTATAGTCTTACTGCAAAAGGGGGCGGAGTGGAGGGGTACATGGGCTTTGGCCCGCGGGTTTTGTCACTCAGGGGTCGGACATCCGGAAGGCGTCGGACGTCCGGAGGCTCAGGACGGTCCGGACGTCCGGAAGGCGTCGGTCGTCCGTAGATTCGGCTCTGGATGGCGTTGGTCGGACGTCCGGAAGTCGTCGGTCGTCCGTGGATTCTGCTTTGGTTGGCATTGTACAGCGGCCGGACGTCCGGAGGGCGTCGGTCGTCCATAGATTCGGCCCTGGTTGGCGTTGTTCAGCGGCCGAACGTCCGGAGGGTGTCGGTCGTCCGTGCCCTGGGATTCGTCGGACGTCCGGACTTGGTCGGTCGTCCGACGCCTGTAGCTTCAGCAGCCTTCCTTCTTCTTCTTCAACATGCTTGGGGTCCTCGCCGTCTTGGCTCTTGCAAGTAGTCGTTCCTTGGCTCATATCCAGGTGCCTGATTACACATAGGGTTTTCGAATGAGGTAGTAGCCAGGTCTCGTGAGTAGAAAGAGGAAGTTCGGAGAGGAGCGAGTTCACCTTATCTTCAATAGCCTTAGCTCGGGCTCGTGTCATGGGTCCAAGTGGTGTTGAGGGAGATGTAGGCACGTCCGTGGGGATGAGCGAGGGATGCTCCGCATTAGTAGTCCGTGCGCACGGGGTCTCGGGGGCCCGTGCGCACGGGGTCGCCTGGGACCTCCTGTCCAGCTCCTGATGGACTCCGTCTTCTTCCTTGTGGCCTTGTGGTCCTTCTCCAACTCCTTTGGGGTGTCCCTCACCATCTTGTAGTCGTCGGTCTTCGTACCTAAGGACACATAGAGCACTTTGGTGAGGTAGCAAGCAAGTCCAATGGATATTCATGATGTTCTCGAAGAAGAGCGGGTTCACCTTAGTTCCAATGGCGTATATTCGAGGTCCGCATCATCTCCCCCCCCCCTTGGGAAAGATCCGACCTCGGATCGTAATCCTCATCACCATGGAAACGGTTGTTGTAGACGGACTTGTAGTTGGACGAAGTTGAAGACATGGCGCAGTCCAAGTAGTCCAAGGTGTCACCGGAGTGATAGACATGCAAAAAGAGCAAACACAAGCAACACTCGGAAATACAATGGTTAGCGCACACAAAGTGTCCATCATATAAGAATGAGTCCGTGCGACAAGATTGGTCGTGACAAAGCGCATGAAGCCTATCAAGAAGATGTAGAATGAGATGCAAAGCATTCATGGGAGGACATGTAATCATTGTGCACACAAATGTGTTGTAAATATGATCAATGCAACCACGGTGCAAAATGATGTCATAGTGAGAGTGTTTATCAATAGCATGAATATGGCAATGGATGCTCAACATGTGTATGTTATCATGCAATTGATGGTGGACAAGATGATCATGATGTATGAATATGCCATCGAGGTAGATCACAACAAATTTGCTAAGGAAATGCACAAGCTCATATATCATGGATGTCATGGGAATACAAGATGCAACAAGGCAATCATAATGTGAGTCAATCCATGCATGAGGTGCAAACTTGTGGTAAGTATGATATGTCCATCGAGCATGACATGTATGAGCACAATCAACAAATATGAAGGTGGTGGTGTACCAAAGCTCGATGTCGAGGCATGAGTGGAGTGTCGAAGGTGCCTCCAATAAGTGCGAGCGCTCCTCAATGTGAAGGTCCATGTAGCCAATCTCCAATGTCGCTCCTCCGTTCACAAGATGTGTCATGTAGACAACAAGAAGGAAACAACAATGAAAGAGTGACCCATCCAATATGCGTATTTGAGGATGGCTCAAAGAGAAGGAGCTCACCTCAAGAAAGTTCCCAAAGATGTTGGATTCGTACATCATGTATGCCTTCACATAACCAATATGTCGCCTAACGGCACCGCCTTATGAATCCTCCAAAATGAAAGAATATGAGAAACACTTGGAAAAATAAGTGAGGTTAGTGCAAAAGCAAGACCAATCATTCGAGGGGCGAGATACCCAACAAGTGTATGTATCATGCTTTATCATAAGAAAGGACAAGGGAGCATTTCATAGTATGTAGGCATATGATGCGAGAACAACCAAATACAATAGGCTCAATCAAACAAGCATGCATCACAAGTAAGGTGTCAAAGTCTCCAAGATCAATAAGCATAGTATGGTTGCACTCAATACAAGTGGATATGGAAGAGGCAACTAATGGACAAAAGAGACAATGATCAAGATATATCATGTGAGAGGCATGAGCATATATGTCATCAACCCAAGAAAGCAAGTAATACTAGAACATGGGTGATGCAACATAGCAAGCAATCATAGCAATCAAGTCAAGCAAGCTAGTAGTGCGAAGATGCAACATACTAGGAGGAATCATGGCAACCATGTCATGTGTGCAAATAGTGGGCATGAATAATTCACATGTCATAGCACAAGCATGAAAGCAAGATATGAGGACAATAGCATGGGGCACATGATAAACATGGCAATAGCAACAAGGATCTCTACCAAGCATGCAAATACACATAGAAGTAGCATAATGATGAAACATGGGTAGATGCAAGCAAGGGTCACAATTGCATGGCAAAGGCATAGAAGCAAGCATAGCATGCAAAGTGAACACGGTAAAATGAGCATAAGGTGACAAGTGGTAAATGGCCCATAGCCGTGTGAGAGCCAAGTAGAAGAGATGCGCGTAGTCCTTGCGCGAAGGGAACGGTGGTAAGGATAGTCCACGGGATCCCAAGTCATCATTGCTCTCTAGAGCTCGTTTTGTCAACTCATGGGATTGTGAGGTTGACACGTATTCATGGGTACCTACACAAAAGAGACACAAACGAAAGAAATTGTGTGTGTGGTAAATGTACACATCATCCATCATGATGTGTATGTGCACGTGTGAGTTAGCACAAGATAAGCAATGCTCAAAGAAATTTGAGGCATGGTGATGCGGAGCATCCTTCCATCATTCCCATGGACTCTACATCAACACCTACAACACCACAAGGACCGATGACTCGAGCACGTGCAAGAGCTCTTGAAACCGAGGTGACATCACTCCTCTCACAACTCTCCTTCGATTCACATGAGACATGGTTACTGCCTCAAACGGAAACTCTATGCATACTCAGGCACCAAGGAGTCGACCATGAAGAAGCTAGGAAGCAAGGAGAATCGGAAGCGGAAGACACACGCGAAGACGGAGAGGAAGAAGCAACCAGGACCCGAGAGGCCGGACGATCCGGACGGAGGCCCGGACGATCCGGACAGCGCCCGGATGATCCGGACCCCGGTCCGGACGATCCGGCTAAATCGACCGAAGGCAACAGAACCTCCACGCTGAAGCCGGATCATCCGGACCCAGGCCCGGATCATCCGGATCCCGCCCGGACGTCCGGACCTCCAGCCGGTCATCCGGCCCGTCGCCGCCACTAGCCGACCCTCCGGCTCATCCGGGACTCCACCCGGATCATCCGGACCGGCCCGGATCGTCCGGACCCTCGTCCGGATCATCCGGCCAGCGCTTTGTCTTGTAGCGTGTTGGTGAGCCCATGTACCCCGTCGCCCAGCACTCTATATATAGGACCCCTCTCCTCACTTTGAGACTTAGCATTGGATTAGCTCATATTTGTGTGTGAGAGCCTTTGCTCATCCACGGTACTTCTCCACGGAGATCGGGACCTCCGCCTAGGAGAAGATCCATCGGATTCAAGACCCCTATAAGGGAAGATCCTCGTGGATTCAAGACCTCCTCCGGAGAAGAACGGCTACCTTTGTATCTTTCCTTTGTTGATTTTGGACCATGTATCACTCGTGCTTCGATGATCTAGACCTTGTGTGATTGATCTCTTATCGGTTGAGTGTCTCTCTCGTTCTTCCCGTGATTTCCTCTCGTTCTTCCGCTGCTTCTTCGTGTTCCTCCGTGAGGATCCCTCCAAACGTGAAAGATCGATTTAATTAGGGTTCCACCCTACATCATATGGTATCGAGCCACGTTGATCACGTTTTGGAGCCCTACCTCGTGATCTCTAGCTTGATTTTATTGTTTTCGTCCTAAAAACCCGAAAATCCCCACAAAAATACCCCCAAATTTTTTTGTGATTTGTTGGTTTTGATGATGTTTTGTTGTTTTTGATCCGTGGATTCGGTGTGTAACTCGTGGATCTTGTGTTTCCCCACCTTCTCCCCCTTGAAATCCACCCAAAATCCCCGAAATCGTCAAATTCCACCCCATTTTCGTGTTCTTCCCGTGCGTGGTTGACCTGCCCGGATCATCCGGACCAAGTCCCGGATCATCCGGACTCGCCTGGATCATCCGGCTCCTGGCCCGGATCATCCGGCTTCCTTTGCCGAAACTGCAGTTCTGTAGTCCACCATCCACATCCACCACCATCCACACATCCATACATCCTCCCCACCCTATCCACCACCATCTCCACTTGCCAAACCCCAAGACTCAACCTCCATACTACCATTCGATTTTGAGTTCGACAATTTGAGTGAGATTTCCGTGTCCTCTTGTGTTTCGGCTATTTAGGCGCGGTGTGACATCAACAACAAACGCTCATTTTGGTCGCCTACTCATCTTCGCTACGGACGGTAACATCGACGACATCTTTGTCATACCTTGCAATTGCATTGATAACCATCATATACCATCTTTTGCGTTGCTTGCCCACCGAGACTAGCCATTGAGTATTGCCGGCAACGTGACTTGTGCACATTAGTTGCATACACCATATCATACATACAATCGAGGTGCATATCTCAAAATCAACTTGTGTGTCACAAAGTTGTCATCGCATACACAATTGCTCTCTTAGTTCGTCAAGTTTGCATAAGAAAAGAGCTCAAAAGAGAAAGAGCCACTCAAGCTTTTAAGCAAAGAGGGAAGATAAGCAAAGAGCTTATAAGCAACAAGCATAGCATCATACAACATTAAGATTGTCATATAAGATCATCTTGGATCATTGCACCGAAATACCATACATATAGTATACTTGGGATAGAGATCGTTGCATTTTGCCTAGTAGGTTGTGCACAAGCTCCGTATCCGCCTATTGTGCAATCGTGCTAGCGTCTCTCTAGTATTGTGCAACAAGAGCATTTTCGTGGATTCCACATTTTGGCTCACTTTTCGTTTGCACAATCCCATTTATCTATTTGCGTGTGTGTTTCCGTGTACCACTACTGGCTTGGTCTACTTGTTGCATATGCGAATTTGCGAATCTTCTTCAACATTTTTGAGTCAAGCTAACGATTGCAATCAATTTTGTGCCACCATGCTAACCAAGCTCCACCAAAGGCTTTTATTTGTGTAGGTGTGAGAATCGACAAGGATCGGTACCAATAGTGCTATTTCATTATCCGCATTTGAGTGAACTTGATTCATTTTCAACTTCGGTCAAAGGCCAAGTTCTTCTACAAATCCACTCTTCATCGAGCAAGACGACGAAATGTCATCCTACGTCACCAAGAGCCACCTCTTGGGCGCGCAACGAGCTCTCCATCAAGAGCAACAAGCAATGAGCGAACGCATCGACAACCTCTCCACCGACTTGCGACTCTCCGAGAAGCGTACACGAGATTTCTTCGACAACAAACTCGACGCGCACAAGAAAGAGAATGATGCAAGAATGGACGAGATCCGCGCCTTGTTGGTGAACCGGCGTACTTCTACCTCTTCACACTCAAGACGGAGCCACTCAAGTCGCCACTCCGACGACTCCTTCTCCGACACAAGTACACCGTCATCGAACATTCTTCGATGAGCCGCGCGTCAAGATCGTCATGCATCTCCCAACCCGCTACACGACAAGAATCTCCAAGAGAAACTTGATGAAGAAGTTCCTCGTCCTCAATCGAGCCAAATGGCGTTTGCTCAAGCTCAAGAACGACAACGTCTTCGTCAGCAACAAGAACAAGAACGAGCACGCCTACACCAAGAGCAACAAGACGCCGAGGCTCAACGTCTTCAACAACAACAACGAGAAGCACAAGCTCTTGAGGCGGAACGCGCCCTTCAAGCATCAAGTCGAGCTCGCCAACCGCAATCGCGAAGGCGCAATCAAGAGGAAGCACTTCGAGAAGAAATACAAGAGAGGAACTACCATCCACGCAGCGCAACGCCAAGCCCAACAAGCTCCTCCACAAGCTCCACAAGCTCAACCTCACCCTCAAGGTCAACAAGAGCAAGTTGATCATGGACTACATCCTCGCCAAGAGCAACATGAGGATGATTACCCTCCACGCCAAGAACGCCATCATCAACATCGACCTCAAAACAATGAAGAACATCGCTATGGCAAGCTCAAGTTCACAATGCCCAAGTTCAATGGAACCAATGATCCCAAGAGTACCTCTCATGGGCATTGAAGGTCGACAAAATCTTTCGTTTGCACAACTATGAGGAAGAGAAGAAGATCGCTATGGCATCACTTGAGTTCCAAGACTATGTGCTCATATGGTGGGAACAAATCCTTGGCGCCGACAAGCAAGAGGTGAACCTCCAATCACCACTTGGGCTCAAATGAAGGATGTCATGCGAGCACGCTTTGTGCCCACCTACTACAACCGTGATCTCTTCAAGAAGCTACAACTCCTCAAGCAAGGAACAAAGAGTGTTGAAGAATACTACAAAGAAATGGAGATTGCCATGATTCGAGCCAATGTCAAGGAAGATGATGAGCAAACAATGGCACGATTCTTGAACGGACTCAACCATCCCATCAAGAAGATTGCCGACTTCCAACCCTACTCCAACCTCATTGAGCTCGTGCATCAAGCTACAAAGGCGGAACGACAAGTGCAAGATGACTTCAAGTACGCCAAGTACTCATCCAAGACATACGGCCTCTCCAACAACCAAGCGTCAACAACTACTCCAACTTCGACATCAACCAAGCCTTTTCCAAGCAACGACGACAAGTCAAGTTACAAGAAAACTTCTACAAGTTCAAGTCGTCCTCCTACTACAAGCAACTCCAAGCCGCGTGCTTCATCATCTACTCCAACCGATGAGACCGTCAAGACAAGCTCCTTCAAGTGTTTTACTTGCGGCGGCCGAGGCCACAAGTCATATGAATGCACCAACAAGCGTACCATGATACTCAACGACGATGGAACCTACGACTCAATGAGTGAAGAAGAAATGGACCCTATTGAGCAAGTGGCCATGCACCGGCGCATCAACGAGGATGAAGATGATCAAGTCTTTTGTGATGAAGATACAAGCCCCGCTCTTGTTGTCTCCAAAGTCTTGACACTTCAACATCACCAAGAAGAAGACCAACGATGCCACATCTTCCACACAAAGGCCGGCATCAATGGGAGATCCGTCAAGGTCATCATCGATGGAGGTAGTTGCCACAATTTGGCAAGCGAAGAACTATTGTCCAAACTCCAATTGGTCAAGAAGAAGCACCCGCAACCCTACAAGGTTCAATGGCTAAGTGACTCCGGCACTATACGAGTTGAGCATACGGTCCAAGTATCCTTCAAAATCGGTGCATATGAAGACACTTTGGAGTGTGATGTGGTCCCAATGACCGTTTTCCACCTCCTCCTTGGTCGGCCATGGCAATTCGACCGTGGTGTCTACCACAATGGGCGTACAAACCACTATAGCTTCAAGATGAAAGGCAAAGAATATGTCCTCGACCCATGTCTCCTAGTCAAGTGATAGCCGACAAACAAGCCACCAACCAAAGAGAGAAGAGTGAGAAAGTGAGCCACCAAAAGTGAGTGAGAGCCACAAGCCAAATTTGAGCGCCTCTTAGCCTAGAGAAAAACCTCATACTATTCGCCACCAAACATGAGATGAGAGAAGTGTGTGAGAACCCATCGAGTGTGATGCACTTTGTCCTAGTGTGCAAGGATGGACAACCACAAACTAACACCACTCATGAGCTACCTTTGGTGTTTCAATCTCTTTGCAGAATTTCAAGATGTTTTCCCGATGAGCTACCTCGGGTTTACCTCCTCTTGAGGCATTGAGCATTGAATCGACCTCATCCCGGAGCGCCACTTCCAAACAAAGCTCCCTACCGTGTCAATCCCGAAGAAACCAAGGAGATTCAACGGCAAGTACAACAACTACTCGACAACGGTCATGTACGTGAAAGCTTAAGCCCTTGTGCCGTGCCCGTTATACTTGTGCCTAAGCCCGATGGAAATTTCCGCTTGTGCTCCGATTGTAGACCCATAAATGCTATCACCGTGCTCTATAGGCATCCCATTCCTCGCTTAGATGATATGCTTGATGAACTTAGTGGAGCCAACTTTTTCTCAAAAATTGATCTTAAAAGTGGCTATTATCAAATCCGCATTCATGAGGGTGATGAATGGAAAACTGCTTTCAAAACAAAATTTGGCTTATATGAATGGTTGGTTATGCCAATGGGTTTGTCGGAAGCTCCCGCAACTTTTGTGCGTCTCATGCATCATGTACTTCGTCCATACATTGGAATCTTTGTTGTGGTTTACTTCGATGATATTCTTGTGTTTAGCAAAACCATGAAAGAGCATCTTGATCATGTTAAGCTTGTTTTGCAAACACTTCGAAAAGAAAGTCTTTATGCCAACTGGAAGAAATGCACTTTTGGAGTTGACAAAGTGGTTTTCTTGGGTTTCGTTGTCTCTTCCAAAGGTGTTCATGTTGATGAAACTAAGATCAAAGCAATTAAAACTTGGCCCCAACCCACCAATTTGCAACAAGTGCGAAGTTTCCTTGGTCTTGCAGGTTTTTATCGCCGATTTGTGAAAAACTTTAGCACTATTGCAGCTCCTTTGCATGCTTTGAGTAAGAAGAATACTCCTTTTGTTTGGGGACCTTTGCAAGCCAACGCTTTCGATGAGCTCAAGTCTTTGCTTACTCATGCTCCAATTCTTGCTTTGCCCAATTTTGACAAAACTTTTGAGGTCCATTATGATGCAAGTGGTACCGGAATTGGCGGAGTTTTAATGCAAGAAAAACGAGTCATTGCTTATTTTAGTGAAAAACTCTCCGGTGCTCAACTTAACTATCCCGTGTATGACAAGGAATTGTATGCTTTAGTGCGTGTCCTCCATGTTTGGGAACATTATCTTAGACCTCATGAGTTTGTCATCCATACCGATCATGAAACGCTTAAGTACTTAAAAGGTCAAACTAAATTGAACAAGCGTCATGCCAAATGGAGTGAATTTATTGAATCTTTTCCATATGTGATCAAGTACATTAAGGGCAAGGAAAATGTAGTTGCCGATGCACTTTCACGCATATGCACACTTGTCACCCAACTTGAGTTGAATGTTATTGGCTTTGAGCACATCAAAGATTTGTATGCTAGTGATCCATCGTTTGCACCTCATTATGCTAAATGTTTAACGCATACATCTTGGGAACAATATTACCTCAAGGATGGTTATCTTATGAGAGCTAACAAACTATGCATACCCGAGTCTTCTCTTCGTTTGCTCCTTTTGCAAGAGGCTCATGGAGGTGGACTAATGGGACATTTTGGACGCGACAAGACCTTCGCCACGCCTCCAAGAACTACTTTTGGCCCAAGATGTTTCAGACGCCTCATGCTTCACCACAAGATGCTCAACATGCCGCAAAGCTAAGTCAAAAGCTCAATCTCATGGTCTTTACATGCCTCTTCCTATTCCTTATCAACCTTGGGAAGACATTAGCATGGACTTTGTACTTGGTTTGCCTAGAACTCAAAATGGAAAGGACTCAGATTTGTTGTTGTGACAGATTTTCCAAAATGGCACATTTCATTCCTTGCAACAAAGTAGACGATGCTTCACATATTGCAAATCTCTTTTGTAGGGAAATCTTGCGCCTCCATGGAGTACCAAAGTCAATCGTCTCCGACCGCGACGTCAAGTTCTTGAGTTACTTTTGAAAACTCTTTGCGCCAAGCTCGAATCAAGCTCTTGTTCTCCTCCGCATACCATCCTCAAACCGACGGCCAAACGGAGGTGACAAACCGGACGCTCTCCACTCTACTTCACGTGTTGATCAAGAAGAACATCAAGGAGTGGAGGCGGTTCTACCCATCGCCGAGTACGCCTACAACCGCGCAAGACATTCGACGACCGGCAAGTCCCACTTCGAGGTCGTCTACGGCTTCAACCCATTGTCCCCATTGGACATCCTACCTCTACCTCTACAAGAGCGCACCAACCTCGACGCAAGTGCCCGTGCAAGCTACATCAAGAAGATGCATGAAGATACAAGAAACACCATCAAGCGCCAAGTACAACGACTAGCGACCAAGCTGAACATCAACAAGCAACCCATGATCTTCAACATAGGCGATCTCGTGTGGCTACACCTTCGCAAGGAATGCTTCCCCAACGAACGCAAGTCCAAACTTCTACCTCGAGCCGATGGACCCTTCAAGGTGTTAGCACGCTACAACAACAACGCCTACAAGCTCGACCTACCAAGCGACAAGTACAACGTGAGCAACACCTTCAACGTCAAAGACCTCTCGCCTTTCCATGGTGATGAAGATCTAGATCCGAGGTCGGATCCTTTCGAAGGGAGGGGATATGATGCGGAGCATCCTTCCATCATCCCCATGGACTCTACATCAACACCTACAACACCACAAGGACCGATGACTCGAGCACGTGCAAGAGCTCTAGAAACCGAGGTGACATCACTCCTCTCACAACTCTCCTTCGATTCACATGAGACATGGTTACTGCCTCAAACGGAAACTCTATGCATACTCAGGCACCAAGGAGTCGACCATGAAGAAGCTAGGAAGCAAGGAGAATCGGAAGCGGAAGACACACGCGAAGACGGAGAGGAAGAAGCAACCAGGACCAGAGAGGCGGACGATCCGGACGGAGGCCCGGACGATCCGGACAGCGCCCGGATGATCCGGACCCCGGTCCGGACGATCCGGCTAAATCGACCGAAGGCAACAGAACCTCCACGCTGAAGCCGGATCATCCGGACCTGCTGAGGACATCAATACCATTGTTACACCCACAGCCCCTGCTGCTATACATACTGGACCAATTACTAGAGCTCGCGCACGCCAACTAAATTACCAGGTACTTTCGTTTCTTGGTAATGATTCTAATGTTCATGAGAATATGATGCTGCCTAAATTGGATACATTTGTTTTGCTTACAAATGAAGGGCCTAGCTTGGAGAAGGATGAACATTGGAGCAAGAACAAGCATGGAGATGATGGCATGCGCAAGGGGACAAGAATGGAGTTACAAGTGATGATTTCAGGACTTTGAAGCCACCATAATGAGTGCATGAAGCCTTGGACGAAATATACAAGATGCCACTTCATAAATTTCGTCCAGAGGCTATTCTAGGTGCTGCGTCACCTTATTATTGGGCCAGCCCATGTAATTTCGAAATACATTAGTATAGGCTATTTTTAGAGTCCAGATGTGTGGGGAAACAAGAGATAGGCTTAGTTTGGACCCTCCACCAAGGGCCACGAAATTCACCCCTCTTCCTCCATATATACAGCCCTTAGGGCATTTGTTTAGACTTTGGGTTTTGTTTAGATCAAAAGTTCGCCATAGCTGCAACTTCGCAGTTTCGTTTGTGTTCAACGACCGGATAAAGGCGTCACGGAACCCCACATTGATCAATAAAGCTTTCATCTTATATTCGCAATATCCAGATTGCAATCTCAGTTTTCTTGCTTGTTCTTCGTTTGCTCGCAGAAATAGACCCTCGTGGTCGTTGATCGTGCTCGGCGTGGTCAATAACCTCTCGGAGTTGGTTTAGCGATTGCTAAGCACGGCGTCCTCGCCGTCGTGGTCGGATCGTCAAAGTCGACTTCCACCAAAGCGAAATCCACCATCTCATCGAAAGACGGGACACCTCTGCCTCTATCAAGTGGTATCAGATTTCCGTGTTGCTCGGTGAGATTTTACGATTTTCGTAGTTTAGATCGAGTCTGTTCTTCATACCTACAGTCCACGAAAAAGCCACAAAAAAATTAGGGTTAGTTCATCATATCCGAACCAATCTGAGCCTTTGCATAATCTTTTCTCAGTATTTGCATTGTTGAATTTGCGGTTGCATCGTCGTGTCTAGTCTTTGGTCTTAGAGTCTAGTCTTTTAGAGTTTCGAGTTCGGGTCATAAGTTGTCACGCCGCCACCGCACCATCATCTTCGCCTCGCCATCTACCACCACCGCAAATCCGCCACCGCTTGAATCCGTATCCATATACCACCACCGCTTATCCGCCACCGCTTCGAATCCGTATCCATATACCACCACCGCTGCCATATATCATCACCAATCCGAGTTCCTTGCATATTAGGTTTGTTTTCAGGATCCATCTAGTTTTCCGATTCGTGTTTCCTTGTCTGAGTAGGTTTCGGATTCCAGCAATCTTTTGCCGTCCGTAGAAGAGGTTGGTTTCCAAAAAAAAAAATTCCAAAAACGCACGGGACAAAAAAATTTCTGGCTATCCTATTTTTAGGTGTTTCTAAGTGTATTGAGACAGTCGCCGTTATAGAAAGTTTTTCTGACCCGTTTCCAGTTTTTGGGTCCAGGCAAGCGAAAAAAAAAACTTTTGGTCAAAAAAATTTCGTGCCCATCCTATCAGTTTGACCTGGGAAGAGTTTTGAGACACTCGCCATTATAGTGATTTTTCGCCAAAAAGAAGAGCAGCGCAAAAAAAAAAGAGCGAAAAAAAAATTTCAGAGTGTGCTCCTCCCTTGTTTACGTGCAGCGCCGTGATTTTGTTTGTGTTCTAGGCTCGCGTCTCTAGCACGGTCTAGCCTAGGACCAGCACAGTACCGTCGTTGAGCATTTATTCAACTTTGCATCTCTGAATTGATAATTGCTGACCCTTTTTGCTACCATATTATAAGCATTCCCAGCTCCACATACATCTACGTCGTGCGTTGGACTCTCCCTGGTAATCGCTATATCCAAGCTTTGAGAGTTTTGACTACAACGGTTGCCGATCACCACCGCCTTTGGTAAGAACTGGTAAGAATTTGAGATTTGCTTGACGGGTTTGTGATACACCACCACCACTTCTTCGTAGCCTGTAGGATCATATTGTGTTTCTATTTGCTGCTAACCATGGCAGGATCACAAGCCGATTTAGACTGATTGGGAGAACTGACGAACAAACAGCTACATGATAAGTTTCACAAAATGATGATTGGACAGTACAAGATGTGCTAAACAGATTTGACGAGGCCATGGAGAAGATAGATGGCATTGAGAAGACGTTTGAAACAAAGCTTGATAGCAAGTTTGATGAATTGCTCGCTTTTCCACAACCACCGCCGGCTGCACCTATCGCACCTCTGCAACGACAACAACTTCGCCCCTTCCGAATCAAGATGGACGAGCTCAGCGTGTTCCTATTGAGCCAGACAAAATTCTGGTGCCGCTGCTCTCGCTGTTGGTGCTTCTTTGGCTCCTGCTCATCGCTGCTGCTGGTACAGAGGAGGATGATTTTGTGGGAGATTACGAGGATGAGGTTGATCAACATCGAACTACGTGCAACCACCAGCACCACAACCACCGTGTCGTCCACATGCAAATAATGGCAATGTTAGGGCTCCCCTCAGTACGAGATCATGACCATCTCCCTAAACTGAAATTGAATATTCCACCATTTGAGGGTAGATATGTTCACGATATATATCTTACTTGGGAGTTAGAAACTGAACAACGATTTACATGTTTACAATATCCCGAGGAGAGATGTGTTCCTGCTGCTGTTTGTGCTTTCACTAGTTTTGCATGTGTTTGGTGGTCTCAACATTGTAGATTATATCCTGCTCCAGCTACTTGGGCTGCTTTGAAAACTGCTATGCGTATCGTTGGGTTCCACCATATTATCAACGTGAATTACTTCAAAAATTGCAGCGCTTAAGACAAGGAAAAATTTCTGTAGAAGAATATTATCGGGAATTACAAACTGGCTTGATTAGATGTGGTATTGTTGAGGAGAATGAAGCTATGCTTGCACGTTTTCCGGGTGGATTAAATAGAGAGATTCGCACCATTCTAGACTATAAGGATTATAATAATATCACTCGTTTATTCCATCTTGCTTGTAAAGTGAACGTGAAGTGCGTGATCGACAGCATTGGCGCCGCACTAACTTTTCTCGCAGGTCGACCTTCATCATGGACACCACGCATCATCTACTTCCATCGCACCATCACCTCCTTCAAAGCCACCTCCAACCGTGATACAAGAAAGGTGCACAACCACCACTATCTCGCCAAGAGCACACCGCCGGGCCTACACAGCTCTTCTTCTTCTTCCATGGCGTCAACAGGGCACACAAGTGATATTATTTGTCGTCGTTGTAAGGGAAGAGGACATTTTATGAGAGAATGCAAATCTCAGCGTGTGATGATTGCTCTTGAGGATGGTGGGTATGAGTCCGCTAGTGACTATGATGAGGAGACTTTGGCTCTTATTACACATGAGGAACACGGTGGAGATGATTCTGATCATGAGACACAATACATGGCTGCCAAGATGCCGACAGTATGAATGTTTAGTTGCTCAACGTGTTTTGAGTGTGCAGGTTACACAAGCTGAGCAAAATCAGAGGCATAATTTGTTCCATACAAAGGGAGTTGTGAAGGAACGTTCTATTCGCGTCATCATAGATGGAGGGAGCTGCAACAACTTGGCTAGCATGGAGATGGTGGAGAAGTTATCTCTCACCACAAGACCACATCCACATCCTTACTACATCCAATGGTTCAACAACAGCGGCAAGGTTAAGGTAACACGTACTGTTCGTGATGAGGACATCAATACCATTGTTACACCCACAGCCCCTGCTGCTATACATACTGGACCAATTACTAGAGCTCGCGCACGCCAACTAAATTACCAGGTACTTTCGTTTCTTGGTAATGATTCTAATGTTCATGAGAATATGATGCTGCCTAAATTGGATACATTTGTTTTGCTTACAAATGAAGGGCCTAGTTTGGAGAAGGATGAACATTGGAGCAAGAACAAGCATGGAGATGATGGCATGCGCAAGGGGGACAAGAATGGAGTTACAAGTGATGATTTCAGGACATTGAAGCCACCATAATGAGTGCATGAAGCCTTGGACAAAATATACAAGATGCCACTTCATAAATTTCGTCCAGAGGCTATTCTAGGTGCTGCGTCACCTTATTATTGGGCCAAGCCCATTAATTTCGAAATACATTAGTATAGGCTATTTTTAGAGTCCGTATGTGTGGGGAAACAAGAGATAGGGTTAGTTTGGACCCCTCCACCAAGGGCCACGAAATTCTCCCCTCTTCCTCCATATATACAGCCCTTAGGGAACCGTTTAGACTTTGGGTTTTGTTTAGATCAAAAGTTCGCCATAGCTGCAACCGCGTGCCGTTTGTGTTCAACGACCGCACAAAGGCGTCACGAACCCCACCTTGATCAATAAAGCTTTCATCTTATATTCGCAATATCCAGATTGCAATCTCAGTTTCTTGCTTGTTCTTCGTTTGCTCGCAGAAATAGACCTCGTGGTCGTTGATCGTGCTCGGCGTGGTCAATAACCTCTCGGGTTGGTTTAGCGATTGCTAAGGCGCGACGTCCTCGCACGATCGTAGTCGGATCGTCAAAGTCGACTTCCACCAAAGCGAAATCCACCATCTCATCGAAAGACGGACACCTCTCGCCTCTATCAAGTGGTATCAGATTTCCGTGTTGCTCGGTGAGATTCTACATGTTTCGTAGTTTAGATCGAGTCTGTTCTTCATACCTACAAATCCACGAAAAAGCCACAAAAAAATTAGGGTTAGTTCATCATATCCGAACCAATCGAGCCTTTGCATAATCTTTTTTCGTATTTGCATTGTTGAATTTGCGGTTGCATCGCCGTGTCTAGTTGCTGGTCTTAGAGTCTAGTCTTTTAGAGTTTCGAGTTCGGTCATAAGTTGTCACGCCGCGCAGACCATCATCTTCGCCTCGCCATCTACCACCACCGCAAATCGCCACCGCTTCAAATCCGTATCCATATACCACCACCGATTATCCGCCACCGCTTGAATCCGTATCCATATACCACCACCGCTGCCATATATCATCACCAATCCGAGTTCCTTGCATATTAGGTTTGTTTTCGTGATCCATCTAGTTTTCCGATTCGTGTTTCCTTATGCGAGTAGGTTTGGATTCCAGCAATCTTTTGTCGTCCGTAGAAGAGGTTGGTTTCAAAAAAAAATTCCAAAACGCACGGGACAAAAAAAATTTCTGCTATCCTATTTTAGGTGTTTCTAAGTGTATTGAGACGATCGCCGTTATAGAAAGTTTTTTGACCCGTTTCCAGTTTTGGGTCCAGCGATCGAAAAAAAACTTTTGGTCAAAAAATTTCGTGCCCATCCTATCGGTTTGACCTGGAAGAGTTTTGAGACACTCGCCATTATAGTGATTTTTCGCCAAAAAAAAAGCAGCGCAAAAAAAGAGCGAAAAAAAATTTCAGAGTGTGCTCCTCCCTTGTTTATGTGCAGCCGTGATTTTGTTTGTGTTCTAGGCTCGCGTCTCTAGCACGGTCTAGCCTAGGACCAGCACAAGATCCGTCGTTGAGCGCTTATTCAACTTTGCATCTCTGAATTGATTATTGTCAACCCTTTTGCTACCATATTATAAGCCTTCCCAGCTCCACATACATCTACGCCGTCGTTGGACTCTCCCCGGTAATCGCTATATCCAAGCTTTGAGAGTTTTGACTACAACGGTTGCCGATCACCACCGCTTTGGGTAAGAACTGTAAGAATTTGAGATTTGCTTGACGGGTTTGTGATACACCACCACCACTTCTTCGTAGCTCTGTAGGATCATATTGTGTTTCTATTTGTGCTAACCATGGCAGGATCACAAGCCGATGAGACTGATTGGGAGAACTCGACGAACAAACAGCTACATGATAAGTTTCAAAAAATGATGATTGGACAGTACAAGAT